>JAEQBH010007441.1:0-95869 GCA_016808115.1 Tetrastigma voinierianum | reverse complement strand
CGCTTTGCCTTGAAACCGAACACGATTAGAGGTATATGATGAAAGCAACTAAAGCCGGTGCCTTAAACCTTCAGTTGGAGTCCCACTTGAGCTTAGTATTCGTTACATGCTGTGGATGGGTGGAGTTTAGCAAGTTGTAGGTGCTAGATCTCAAAATCGTCCGAGTGGGGTGAAACACGAAGAGTTTGTGGTGAAAGATCCTTATGACTTGGTGCCCTAAGCCTTAATTGGTTAGGAGTCAGTCGGTAGATCCCGTTACATGGATTTGGTGAGGTCGATTCACCGACATTGCACCCTACTAGCGCCAAAAGAATAGTGGAATAAGGGTGGGTCTGATCTATTTAGGTTGGTTAGCATGCTAGGTCGTGGTAGTAGCTAGGTTGGGGGAGTGCGGTTTGGTAGTTTATTGTTGGCCCGATCAAACAAACACTTAGACCACAGTGGAGACTACGGTTGATTCACGAAGGAGCTCTTTTGATACTCAATTTTGTATGGCATTCATTCTCTCATGATAGTTAATGGGCCGCGGAATTATTGATTCTTATGGGTTAAGCATTACTTATTCACAACCTTTTGAAATACCATTTGTTGTCGTTTGTATGATCTCTTTATTTTCTTCTTGCATTCTTCAAGGGACTAGCAATGTCGATTCAGGGAGTGTGATTGGTGCCCAAAAGTGCTATTTTTGAACCTTATTTTTAATAGGTTTTGAAGCTTTGTGTACTAGTATTATAATTAACCCAATTGACATGTTCGAGTCCCTATTACGCCGATCGCTTGTGAGAATTGTTTTTGCGGTTTTTGCAGGAATTGGAAGCCAAATTATCGTGTCAATCCAATCATAACAAAGTTGGGTTGATTTCCATCAATTTCATATGGTCTTCTATCAATTTCAACAAGCCGGGAATGAAGAATATCAAATCTTGAAGAAATGGAATAGTGCAGTGGGAATAGTGGCCGCAGGAAGCTAATGGAACAGTAGCCGCATGCAAGGAAGCAGTGAATTTTGCTTGCTATGGCATATGAAAATTTCGCAGGATTCGCGAAAATTGTGACCGTAAAAAAATTCATAATGTGAGAATCTCTATGTATATTTTAAGCTATGATAGCGAAAGTCGGCTATCATAAGCGAAAGTTACGTGCATAGCGAAAATTCAAATTTTAAGCTATGCGAAATTTTAAGCTATGATAGCAAAATTCACTATGTATAGCGAAATTGTTTGCCCTCTGATTTTGATCAATGACCCGTTTGTGTAATTCCCATTTGTCCACAATGTAATCATATAATTTTGGTATTTTTGTATTTCACACATCTCTTGTATGGCTATATAAGCCGCATATGATTTGTAACCACAGCTTTTGCAAACTTTAGGTCCATAGCGACTTTCATTTGGTTATAGTTTCTCTCTTCTCTCCTCTTTCTCTCATTTTCTCGAGCTGCAAACACTCCTGCGAGGATGACAACTCAGAGGATTCTTGGCTAGACCTCTTCATAACTTGAAGAGAGACTCTTTGGAGCTTTAGTTTGAAAGGTAAGCGACGGTCTGGTGCCACTTGCGTAGGCATTTATTTTCATTTATGTTCCTATCCTTCACTCTAGGTTTAAATCTCCTAAATACATCTTGTTTGACCAGTATTTGGCAATCTTTTAGGGTTCATTGGATGCTTATTGTGAGATTCAGTGATATCCATTAGTTGCCTTCTATTTATCACTGTGAGATGAGTCTAGGAGGTAGGTTTTCACTGTCTGGGACCATGAATGTTCGTTAAATGTTATGTTTCAAAAGGGAAAATCATAGGGCCTAGGTTTTAAAGATAAATGAAGATCCGATTCGGGAAATGACTATATGTCATGCTCTCCAACGCGAGGAAAAAGACCCGAGGACATGTTAGTTGCCTTAAAACCTAAACCAGTGGCCCGAAACTTCAAGGGGTTCTATTTTACATTTTTTTTCTCTTATTTATTTTCAGCACATGAACAACCAATCCCTGTTTAACATGACCCTTAAAAATCAAACTTGGGGTCACCATTTTTTTGCCTTAGCAGTAGAGTCATTTGTTACAAAGAAAACCCATCCTGTGTTAGGCCCTAGATCATATCACTAACAGTAGCTTGACTAAGGCAGTAGGAGGAACTTAAGATATAAATTTTGTTGATTCCGGATCACCCTACTGTGGCACGAATCAGTCATATAAAGCAAAATTAACAATTTACCCTTGAGCACTAAAAAAAAACCCTAACAAAAAAACCACTCATTTGAAACCGCCTTTTCCATAATACTCTATGGACTTTATTACCCAAAAATTATTCAAACGGTCTTCAAAATTTATGAAACTCTCCATATCAGTCCTTTATAAATCCAATGACATCTATTTAAATTTTCAATTTATAATTCCTTCTCTAAGACCCTCAACCACTTCACATAAGTTACAACATGTTTTTGATGCCAATTTGGTTAACTCCTTTGAATCACCTACTATTATCATGATTTCACCCCAGGTCTTAACTCCTTAAATTGGAAATTGTTTCTTCACTCATTTGAATCTATGGTTCTAATGTTTCTTCTCCAATTAGGAATCACCAAATTTGGATCACCAAAACTCAAGTTATTGTATTTATATCTAGATTACTGGAAATTGAGCGAACGGAGATCTACACATAGCTCCATGAAAATATTTGGGCACTCTGGGGTTAACATTTGTACTTCCTTCAGATAACTTATTCCCCTAAGTCTATTTTGCCCATAATTTTTAATTACTCAATTTGGATGAGTGAAACTCCATATGGCCAAAACATTACAACCATACCCAAAGCAGAGCATAATCAGGTGAGCTACCACAGGCTATTTTGATCCGTGTTGGGAGCCTTAGAGCTACAATTTGCTCATGGTCCCTTCTATAAATTTGTAGCCCTACCTCTTATGGTTCTTTACCAATTGTAATCAATTCATTTGGATGATTATAACTTAATCTATATCCAAAACAAAAATAGGGGTTTTTACAAAAAATTTGACAGCATTCCCTTTAAAAACCCAACATTCTCCTTTTTACAACTATTAGGTTGTTCCATTTTCTTCCCTCTGGCCTCATTTAATACCTTACCTCAATTTCACTAATCCCTAACAAATTTCAATATATCATACAAATGCTATCAACCCTAACAAATCACTCATGATTTGTCAAAACCTAACCTAATCTATTTCTTTCTCAATTTATCTCAAAAGCATCATCATTCAACCTTAAATACCACTAATTTAACATCCATCCAAGATAATCAAGGAATTAGGCCTGAAAAACATAAAAATCCAAGTTTCCCACCATTAGAAACTTACTTGTTTCTTTGGTTTTCCTTGGCTTCTCTTACTTGATTCCACTTGGAGCTCACTTGGAAAGCTTGAAGGAGAAGAAAAATTCACCTCTCACCCTTGCTCCACCTTGCCTCACACGTTTTCTTCCTCTTTCTCTTTTCTCTCCTTTCTTTTCTCTCTTTTCTTCTTTCTTTCCCTCATAGTCGTGCTCTCCTCTTTTGAGCACACTTAGTCTTGAATTTAGGTTTTGACCTAATACTTCCAAAACTACCCTTGAATCAAAGAATCCCATGGGTCCATTCTCATGAGTCACTAACACTAACTTAGCCCTTAAAAAAATTTGATTGGCTCTTGTACCCAAGAATTTCATTGGTACATTCTCATGATATTTTATTCATAACTTAGCCATTAAGAAAGGTTTTGATTGGCTATCATAATAAAATATCTCCCTTATAGCAGCTTTTATCTCAGTTTCACCTTATACTGCTTTTATACCGATTAAATGTCAAAAATATTCTATGGTCGTCTAAACTTCACATTGACCATGAAATATTCTAATTAAATCCTTCCTGATGGATTCGGGCTCTGAAATCACGAAATCGAATTTAAAATCATTAAAATCGGAATGGGACAATAGTGTATTATTATCGAATTACGTTCGGATCGCTTGAAATATCCGCGAACCGTTTCCTCGTTTCAATTTAGTTAGACTCTATGATGATTTATTCCGGACATTTTATTATTTTCGGCCCAATTTCAAAATTTCAACGGGCTCCAAATTTATGTCAGAAATCATATTCACTTAAATCTCCAATTCTCTTCTAAATATTAGTTCAAAGTCATAGGAACTGAAATTTCTTAAAAATTCCTCTGTAACCTCTCCATCCGGGTATAATAAGAAGAATTACTATTCCTTAGAATAATAGGTTACAATTTCAGCGAAAAATTCCACTTCTATTACCCAAATGACATCAGGCGTTCTAAATTCCTAAGCTACCCTCGCTACTATCATTTGACCTCAAATTGATCCAAAAACTCTTATTATAACATTCAATAGGTTGGGTTTACCAATTGTATTAAGTGAGATTACAATGACATAATTAGCGATAATAGAGTTCTGAGAGACAATGCCCCTACAAGAAATATCCCCACTGACGACCTAGAAGGACGTAATTATGAATAAGTGTTGAGTGTGAGAAAACAGAAACAGAAAGAATCCTTATAATTCCTCAGACCAACTCAAGTCATAATTCATTCAGCAGGGCCTTGCCAGACAAATCCTTAGGCATGGATAGAAGATAACCAACCATAGTTCCTCTATAAATAGTTTTCTCCGGGTTTTAGTCAATTTAATCCAATTTTCACAAATCATTCATGTTTTAGTTTAGTTTTGCTTTTATTAGTTTTTACAAATTTTCTCTTCAACCCATTGTAGCTCAAATACTGAAGTAATCTAATAGTCGGGGTACTCAATCCACCATAAAACCTACAGTCCTCATAGGAACGATCTCTGTTCATAATTGAAAACAATTTTATTACTTGTGCGATGATAGGTGTGAATCATACTAGCATTTATAGCGTGTTTTTCATGTGTTTATGTAATCTAAATGCTAGATCCACACCAGTATTCTAAAAGATTACACTAATCCCTTATTTTTTGATGTTTTGTAGGCATTGAAAAAAAAATCAAGCAAAGAAAAGGGCACAAATCTAAGCAAGAAGAACCACCTATTGTCTAAAGCATTGGTTCGCCGCTGTAAAGAAAATGGTTCACTACAGCGGAGAAAGCGCTTCACCACTGCGAAAATGATAAATGCATAACAGAAGCCATGGGTTCGCCGGCGACCAACCTTTGCGACGAATCACATTTGTGTGAAAGGGTTCGCTCTGATGAAGGAATACATGCAATAGAAGCACGGTTCAGCCTTGGTGAAGCTAGTCTTTGCTAAGGCGAAGGAGAAATATGCAGCATAAAGACACATGTCTTTGCCAAGGTCAGACTGGGACAAGAATATTTCCATTTTAGCTAATCGTGGCCCATTTTCCAAGGCATAAATATCACACTTATAATAATCATAGAAGGGGACTTGGAGGTAGAACATTCTCCATTTTTAGGGTTGTTAGATTTACTTGATTTTTAGCTTGTTTTTAGAGCTGAGTTGCAAGATCCAACTGCTATAAGATTTCTTGTAGTCGCGGAGAAGAGTTTTGGAGGACTTACTTTATATTTGTTTTGTATTCCCAAACTCGACTTTTCTCTTCATCTTTCAGTGTTATGTTTGGTTTAAACATAGTTTTGTTGGGTTTTAAGGTTTCTATGAGTGCTAAATCCTCCTCTAGGGTTGGTTGTTGATATTGGTGTTTGGTTTATATGCTTTCTTGAATGATTTTGTGAATATAATCTTGTGTTGAGGTTTTATGGATGTGGTTATTTGAACTTCCATGTTTTTATTCAATTGTTGTATGCTAGGTGGTGAGGTTGAGACCTAGAGCTCAAAAGATTTCCAGAGTGACAGTTGGAAGTATACCCTTAGGACTTAATTTTCATTCCCTAATATCCTACAATTGATAAAATCAAATTAACTTAATCAAAGAAGGTTAGGAAATTAGGAAGGCCTAATACTAGATGGATTTTATTGAGAGGGACATCATTTAACCTTATGCGATGATCGTATGATCCGAAAGGTGATGGATCTGAGCATAGCTCGGGCAATCCCATTGTATGGACCGGTGACTAATAAATTTCCCAGGGTTGGTTTGCCTTAGAATAGTATCACCTTATTTGACTAGATGGATAGAGAGGAGAATAGGAATAGGTGTGAAATTGAGGGAGACTTAGTAAACTTCTTATCGAGTTTCTTGAGCAAAAGCATGAAATTACTCACTTAATCATCACTAAATGAATATAAGCCATAATTGCACCAATGGAGACAACAGGCCCTAGTGCCCTATTCTAAAGTTATGCATTCTTTACACAGTTTTAAACTTCCATAATGCCTTAACACATGCATACATATGTAATTTCATATAAATATATATATTTAGGCAAGATATCTAAAATTTTCATTAAACATTTACATTTACATTAAACTTTTCAGAGATTTGTATTCAGCAGTTCACTTTTAAAACTCAATTTTCAAAACATTATTTTTACTCAGTACCTTGCTTTCCGATCTAGTGGCTTCGAGTCAATTCGTTTCGTCCAGATAGTCCTTTTCTTTACATTTTTCAAGAAAAACACGACTAAATATTAACCATAACTTCCATTTTAATCCACCATACACATTCAATTTCACTAACCACAGCACATTCCATATAATCCCATTGAACCACACTTCTGTCTGAGAGTGGAAATGACCAAATACCCTTTACTTTATAAAATGACCTTCCATGTCCTCAATTCCGTCATTTTCTTTTCTAACCAATTCCAATGCATTTCTAAAGTTGATATTCACCCTAAAACACATGGAAATTACTAAACTACCCTTGATCCCTCTCATTTCCATTTTGGCCGAATTATGCACAAACCATATTCAATTTTTTTTTCTTCCAATTTCTTCACTTTAATCACTCCAATCTAATGCCTTATACCTCAATTTCACTAATATAACCAATTTCAACATATCACACAAAAATTCTATTAAACTACAACAAATCACTCACTTTATTTTTCAAAACCTAACCTAATCCATTTCTTTCTCAATTTATATCAAAATCATCATTCAACCTTAAATACCACTCATTTAACATCCATACAAGAAAATCAAGGCATTAGGCATGAAAAACATAAAATCAACTTTCCACCATTAGAAACTTACTTGTTTCTTGATTTTCCTTGGCTTTTCTCTCTTGCTACCGGGAGATCACTTGAAGAGCTTGAAGGAGAAAACTCACCTCTCACACTTGCTTACGGTTTCTTCCTTTGCTCTCTTCTTTCCTTTCTTTTCTCTCTTTTCTTCTCCTTTTTCCTCTCATGGCACTCTCCTCTTTTGAGCACACTTAATCTTAAATTTAACTTTTGACTCACAACTTCCAAGATTGCTCTTGAACAAGAATCCCATTGGTCCATTCTCATGACTCACCCCAACCTAACAGCCCTTAAAAAATTTTGATTGGCTCTTATGCCCAAGAATCTCATTGGTCCATTCTCATGATATTTTAATCATAACAGCCATTAATAAAGGTTTGATTGGCTCTCCACAATAAAATATCTCTCCCTTATAGCGGCTTTTATCTCGGTTTCACCTTATCTTTGCTTTTATCTGGGTCGCGCGAAAATATTCTATGGTCGTTTAAAATTCACATTGACCATGAAATATTCTAATTAAATCCATCGCGATGGATTAAATTGAAAATCGCTGTCAGTTACCCCAAATCATTAAAATCGAAAATGCGGACAATAAGCGATATTATTATCCAGTGCATTGGATCGCGCGAAACTAATATCCAAGCGGACTCCGTTTCACTCTGTTCGGTTCGTTAGACTCGCGATTTATTCGGACATTTTCGTATTTTCGGCCCAATTTTCGAAAAATTTCAGCGTAGGTTCCAAATTTAAGTCCGGAAATCACTATTCACTTAAATCTCCAATTCTCTTCTAAATATCAGTTCAAAGTAATAGGAACTGAAATTTTTTAAAAATTCCTCTACATCTCCTCCATCCGAATATAATAAGAAAAGTTACTATTCCTTAGGGCCTCCGGTGAAAATTTTTGAAAAATTCCACTTTATGCCCAAATGACGTCCGGAGCGTTCTAAATTTTAATCTACCCTCGCTTCTATCATTGGACCTCTAATAAGTTCAACAACTACCATTATAACATTTAATAAGGTTGGGGTTTTACAATCACCTCTCATATAAAAATTTGACCTCGAAATTAAAACATTCGATACTGCATCAAGAGATGGAGTAATGCCTCTTCATGCGCTCTCATGCTCCATGTATCTTCCCTCTATTGTATGCCTCCTCCACTTAATACCTTCCTGATGGAATAGTCATGTTGTGAACTTGCTCGACGGTCGAGGATCTTTGCGGTTCCCTATTCGTGTGTCAAATTTTCTGTATTTCACTTGGCCTTTCGTCAATACATGTGAAGAGATTAAGTATGTACTTGCGGAACATAGAAACATGGAAAGCTTTATCGTGAATGCGTCGAGGTCGAATGGCAACTCAGTCGATATGCCACACCTCCCAATCCCTCTCAACAATCCTGTATGGTCAAAGCTATATAGTGGACTCGGCTCTCCACGTTTCCCAAATCTTAGTACCTTCATGGGGGAAATCACCAAGCTGTATCCACACTCGAACTCTAGGTCCTTACGGCAGTGTTCGCATAACTTTTAATCGAGTCTTGTGCAATTTTCGAGTCTATCCCTTATTAACTTTGATCTTATCACAAGTCACTTGGACAATTCAGGACCTACTAATTTCCTTTCGCCTACCTCATCCCATGTTTGGAGTTAAACATTTCGTCTATAAAGAGCCTCATAAGGGGTACGTGCGTCTAATAAGCGTTGTGTATGCAAACTCCATCAGGGGATCTCCCAGTTCCCTCTAAACTCCATAACACATGCCCTAAGCATATCTTCTAAAGTCTGAATAGTCCTCTCAGATTGGCCATCCGTTTGTGGATGAAAAGTCGTACAAAAATGTAGTCTAGTGCCAAGGGCATTGGAACACCCCGTCCCTATGAGGTGCATAGTACATGTAACTGTAAGGGCGCATATTTGCCTGGATTTCATTAATAAATGATAAAATTGTAAAGTTTTCAAAAGAATTGTGACATTTTTTGCAATTAAGGAAAGTGGAGGGTAGAAAGTATAATTAATGGAAATTTAAATAGTAAAATAATAATAATAAATTGCCAAAATAGTTCGGGTCTCGAAAATTCTCACAGATCTCGGATGTGAAATGGACTACGTCGTTAAGTTCGTCTCGCGAAATCTAATAACCTAGAAAAGTTTCGTTGAATTCCGAGACAGTCGGAATATTTTATGAATTTCTAGGCGACAAATATAGAGTGAAACCTGAAAACGGGATTTTTGAAAAATTTCGAAAAATGACAAATATTTAAAGAATATTCGAAATTATGATAAATAAGAGTGAAATAGGAATGAAATAAAATTGTTTAGAACTAAGCCCGACCAAAAAGAATAAAAAGGGACATGTGGGTGCAAAAAAACAAAAGAAAACATAAAACGCAAATGTCAAACACAAGGTGAGGCAGCAGACGGCAGAGAGAATTTAGTTTTTTTTTAGTTTTTATTCTCTTAGTTTTCTTTCTCAGTTGGAAATCGTAGTCGAAGTCGTCGGGATAAACGCAAAAGTGCTCTCACGACGAGGGCTGCGTGGTGCAAAAACACGAGTTTCAGCGAATTCGGGTAAATGTTCGGAAAATCAAATTTTATTTTTACCGGATCTACGTCGTTTTAGTGATCGGTATTTTCGGACCAATAGGGTAAAGTTACTCTATGCGACGAGAGAAATTTGCGTGAGTCTGAAATCGGGATTTGTGATTTCCATGTGAAATAGTGAATACATATGAATACATATAAATTAGTAAATATGTATGAATACGTATAAATACGTATGCATAGTGCATAGTGCATAGTGCATAGTGCATAGTAAATCGCGCATAGTAAATCGCGCATAAAAAATAGCGAATAGTATTTGGTTGGTTGTGCTGACGTATGAGGTCTAATACATCAAATGTGTGAAGAGGCTAAAAATCAAAGCGAGACAAAGTTATTGGAAGTAGTGCTGAGATAATGTAGCGAGAAAAGGTGAGTACTCAATCTCATTTTCGCGAAATGTTTAATTACAAGTTGTAAGTGATTTGAAAATATAGATTTATAAACATTTTATTACCTACAATTGTTATACTCAGCGAGAGAAAAGTTTGATTCGGTATTTAGAAACATTTTGGCCGGTTTGCAAAACCCCTAGATGTGCTTCAGTTACGGTCGGATGTATTTCGGATTGTGCATGCGATGTTATGAGATATTATGACTAACTATATTGCACAGTCGTAATTGAGGTTAGATCTAGTATATATTTATATAGTGAGTGGCCCTGCACATTCGGTATATAGTTAATGTGACTTAGTACATAGCGATGGTGTTGGTTAGAGGTTCCCTCACCCGAGCATTTTAGTCTGAGGAGTTTCCATTATCTTTATATAGATCCCACCTGTGTTCTGGGACCATTTTAATAGAGTAGTGTTCGGGGTTAGAGCGTCACTTTTAAGTATTTCGAAATGGGCCTGATGGTTAATTACTTGATTTATTATAGCACTTTTAGATATTAACTTTCTTGAAACTTGGAGTTTTGATGCTTGAGAAATAGTTTTCAAAATAGTTTTCAGCGTGACGGGTTTCGGCGGCAAAAATAGCTTTTAGAGCAGATTTTCGAAATGGTTTTTCATATCCAAAAACTCGGTTTTCTCATAAGCAGTTTACAACCATTTCTTCCTGAATTTTCTTAATGGGAGTACAAAGCAGCGAGACATCGGCATTTAGAACCTAGTACTCAGGCAGATTTGGCTCACGGTTTATTTAAAATAATTTTTAAGTGCGGTGTTGAAGCCCAAAAGACTTTTCCGGGATCCTCAGTCCCTAGTATTTTGTGTTTGTGATTATATATAAGATAAAGGTGTGAAGTAAAGTATTAAAGTTAAATGTGATATTTTGTATATGTAAATATCTTTTGTAAAATATGCATGCATATTTTGAGAAAAATAGGTTGCGATGAAATTATGTTGAATTGATTTTTATCTTATATTTTGATGAGGACCAAAGGTCCTTGTGATTGTAGTTGGATTTTGGAAAATATTGGGAGTGTATTTTTTTTTTTATACATGTGAATTTTGTATTTTGGGCTTGACCATTGTGCAGTCGTTATGCTGCCGGTTTTTTTGTTAAATCTAAAGGTGTGATTTTGATAGAAAAGTGAAAAATTTTATAACCCACGTTTTCCAAATACAGTTTCAGCTTGGCATTTTTAGCGGCAGCTTCATGGTGGCAATGGTCGGCTGACTTAGCCAGGAGGTTACTAGATTCTTGGCCGAATTTCTGTCGGCTAGGAAGTCTATCAAGTTGGTATCAGAGCAGTTTTAGGCGATAGTTCGCTGTTTTTAGCTAATTTATGTTTTCCTATAAATTGTTTTTTTATAATGATTTTCTTGCAACCTACATTGTTTTGCTAATCCTTGCATGCATCAAATATTGAAAAGTAATCACTTTGAATATTTTAACGCGACATTCACAACATTATGCGGGCGAGTCGTAGAGTCAATCTAGGACTTCCATTCCGGAAAACTTATCGAAGAGATATATGAAACACGCCCTGAATGCGAAAATGTTTCAATGAATTAGCCCCAACAGAACCATCGAGGGCCGCAGACCCAAGGGGCGGTACCTTGATGATGGATCAGGTTATATAGATTGTTACAGTAGCTACCCGTCAGACACGGGAGTCTCCATAAGAGTAGAGGGGCATGTTAGAATGCGCTCTAAATTAGGGGCTAAAACTTATGATGGTCTTTAGCGTGAGAGGCGGGGCAAAACATGGTTAGGTTGGGTTAGCTTTCTAGCTATTATATGGTGACGTAGACATGAGGTCTTTCCACCATAATAACTGGAAAAAAAGTGACGTGGACACGAGGTTCTTCCACCGACACGGTAGAGACACATGTTTCCTGTGTTTACTAGGATACATCAAAAGCAAAGCAATGGCAATGTTATGAAAAGTTTGAGGTTGCATTAAAGGTAGAAAGGACCACTTTAGTTCTAACTCAGGGGCGGCCCAGACAGTAAGAGAGGTGCTCCCAGCACTAGTCTGCCAGACCCCAGTTAGTCTAGTAGAAAGAAAGGAAAGAAGTGGGTAGTGGTAGGGCTTAGGATGAGGGAGCAACATCTAGCCGGGGATCAGTTAGATCGCCATGACCCCGAGGAGGTGGTAGATCTTGAGGATCATCTTCCGTGTACTACATGTCAAGGGGCATCTCGGAGGAGTGTAGGATGAAACGTGACCGGGGATCTTCATTGCGGGTAGGAAGGTCACTTTATGCGAAGCTGTCCACGAGTTAGTAGGTATGAGACCTTTGATGTAGGTCTGATGTAGCATTACCCGAACACCAGCCGGTCCCGGTCCCGGTTTGGTAGGGGTGGTTCAAAGCCGAGAGGAGTGGCGATCTGACAAGCGGTAGAAGTCGTGGTAGGGGTACGGGAGGCGAAGCGGTACCCGATTGGCGGATACATAGTGGTGTCGTGCTCGAACCGAGATTATTTTTCGGTCACCGGCGGAGCGGATGCATCAGGGCGTGATTCTTGGTATGATTCGGTTATGATCATGATGCATATGCATTGGTGGACCTAGGAGCCGCGCCATTCATTCTATTTTAGTACCATTCATTGAGAGGCACGGATAGAGGTCGATACATAGATGGTCATTATGGTGGTTCAGGTACCCGATAAGGGATATTATGATGCTCCAGAAAGGATAGTTCGGGTATGATTGGTGATCAGATAAGGTTTTTAAGCAGGACTTGATAGTGTTAGGTATCCATGATTTTGATATACTCTTGGTATGGACTGGTTATCGAGCATCGACCACCTTAGATTCTTATGAAAAGAATGCGATTGGTCCGTCCAAAGACAGTGTGATATTTGGGGAATCGAAGAGAGATACGCCCACGAATCTCGGTAAAATGCCATGACCGCCTCGAAAATGCTTGGAAAGGTTGCAAGGTTGTTGGCATTTTAGTAGATAGAAAACGAGACACGGTTGGAGAACATCCCCATAGTCAAAGAGTTTCCGGATATCTTTCGGATGATATTTCGAGGTTTGCCTCGGATAGAGAGGTGGAGTTCACCATTATTTGATCCAGTCTTGAGCCATTTCTATTCACTCGCTTATAAGATGGCTCTACTTGAGGATGAAGAGCTTAAGGCTTAGTTAAGAGGAATTGTTGAGTAAAGGGACCCCATCCGACCGGTATATCCCCATATGGGGAGCTCGATTCTCTTCGTGAAAAGAAAGATGGGAGTTTGCGGTTGTGTATAGATTACGACTGACTGAACAAAGTTACCATCCGCAATCGATGTCCACACAAGATCGATGAGTTATTCGATCAACTCCAAGGGTCGAGTATACTCGAAGATAGACTTGAGAATTCGGTATCATCAGTTGAGGTCGGAAGTGATGTTCCTAAGATTACGTCGAGGGACACGCTACGGACATTATGAGTTTACGGTGATGCTTGGACAGCGATAGCGCTCGCGGCGACTTTATGGATTGATGAACACGGTATTTCCAGCGTATTTGGATAGGTTCGTCATAGTTTTTATCGATGATATCCTTGTGTATTCATGTAGTTGGGAGGTATTCATAATACGAGTTGTGTTGCGAGACCTAAGGGAAGGCGGCGGTTGTACGCCAAGTTGAGCAAGTGCAGTTTTGACAGCGGGGAGTGACATTCTTAGGCCATGTGATCTCGGTTGAGGGTGAGTGTGGATCTATAAAATAGAGAAAAGGTATGGTAAATTGGAAGCAGCGAAATGTGTCGAGTGGAAGATTTCCTTGGTTTAGCAGGGTATTACAGGAAGTTTGTTGAGGGGTTCTCTAAAATAGCAGCCCCATTGACCAAGCTGACAAGAAAAGATGTCAAGTATGATTGGGTAGATGCCTGCCAGCAGAGTTTCGAAGAGTTGAAGGGTAGATTAACTTCAGCTCCAGTTCTAGCTTTGACCAATGGGAGAGATGGGTTTATGGTTTATAGTGATGCTTCACGGCAAGGCCTTGGTTGTGTTTTGATGCAGAATGATAGGGTGATTGCATATGCCTCTAGACAATTAAAGAAGCATGAGGAGAATTACCCGACACACGACAGAGCTGCGACGAGTAGTGTTTATACGAGAAATAATGGAGACATTATTTATATGAATTTGATTTCCTTGCGGGGATCTTCTGAGATCATAAGAGTCTTCAATATATTTTCACCTAGAAAGGATTAAACTTTGAGAAAAAGAAGATGGCTTGAGTTGATTAAGGACTCTGGCTGTACTATTGAGTATCATCCGGGAAAAGCTAATGTCGTAGCGGATGCGCGGTATAGGCGACAGAGAGTTCATTGTCTCATATGAGATCAGGTTATCTTCCACTATTGGTGGATCTGAGAGCTTTAGGGGTGATATTGGAGGTTAAGGATTCAGGAGCCTTGTTATCCACATTTCATGTTAGACCCCTCCTAGTGGATCATATTTTAGTAGGGCAGTCGCAGGATCCACAGATGATTAAGCTTAAGGAATAGATAGAAAAAGGAAAGGCGAGTTTCAAATTAGAAAACGGCATGATAGTGAAAGGATAGAAGATGTGTGCGGGTATGGCGAGCTAAAGATAGACATTATGGAAGAAGCACATTCATCTGCATATATTATGCATCCACGTAGTACCAAGATGTATAAGACTTTGAAAGAACATTACTGGTGGAATGGGATGAAGAAAGAGATTGCAAGTTTCGTCTCCAGATGTCCTAACACAATCGGCGGGTGAAGGCGAGCATCGAAGCCATGGAAGATACGATTACTCCTATTCGATTATGGAAATGGGAAAAGATTACTATGGATTTGTGTGGTCTTCCACGGACTCGAGAGGCTGACATGATGCTATATGGGTGATAGTGAATCGATTGAAATCTGCTCATTTCTACCAATTATTGAAGTCATTGGAAAAGTTGGCTAATGTATGTGGATGAAATAGTGAGACTTCATGGGGTTCCGGTTCGATAGTGTCGGACCCGGGTTCACATCGGGTTTGGCCTAGTTACGAGGCGGCGTTAGGTACTCGCCTACATTTAGCTATTTCATCCTCAAACGGATGAAATTGATCCCGAGAGGACTAATTCAGACATTAGATGATATCTTTGAGCTTGTGTAATGGAATTCAAGGGGTTGGGATCTCGCCAGCACTAATGGGTTGCCTACACTTGGCAATTTATCGGCTTGATTATAGAAATGGCTCCATTTGAGGCAGTGTATGGTAGGAAATGTAGAACTCCAGGTATCTTTGTGATAGAGTTGGTGAGAGAAGACTAGTAGGCCCGGAAATTGATGCGGATCACTTCCAAAAAAGTGAAGTTGTTATTGATAACTTGAAAATAGCGAGAAATGAAGCGAGAGAAAAGTTATGCGAGACTGACCGTCACGAGGAGACTTACAATTCGAGATAAGTGATGGGTCTTTTGAATTTCCCCTTGGAAAGATGTTTGAGATTGGGAAGCGAGGGCAAGCTCATTGAATATATAAGACTATGAGATTGTGGTAAGGTGGGACAGTAGCTACGGGTTGAAGTTACCCCGAGTTATCAGGATTCATGACACATTCCATGTGTCGATGTTAAGAAATACATTCCATATCCTTCACATGTCTTTGAAGAGCAACCCGGTCGGCTAAAAGGGAGAACCCACGGACTTATGAGAAACACTTTTTAATGCGGTGTAGATCGCAGGAACGGAGTCTTGAGAATCAAGTAATTCCTTTAGTTAAGTCTTGTGGAGGAATCATGAGGAAAGCATTGCCAGGAGCGAGAGGTTCGAATCTTGTGGCGGTACCCTCAATTATTTTCTAGTCGGGTATTTTCCTTTCCTTTGAATTTAGTTTGTTCGTTCGAATGAAATGTTACAAGGAGGGAGGATTTGTAACACCCCGTCCCTATAGGGTTATAGTACATGCTTGTAAGGCGCATATGTGCCTGAGTTCCATTGTAAAGGATAAAATTGTAAAGTTTTAAAAGAATTATGACACTTTTGCAATTAAGGAAAGTGGAGGGGTGAAAGTATAATTAATGGAAGTTTAAATAGTAAAATAATAATAATAAATTGCCAAAATAGTTCAGGGAAGTCTCAAAAATTCTCTAGATCTCGGATGACGAAACGGACTGCGTCGTTAAGTTCGTCTCATGAAATCTAGTAACCTAGAAAAGTTTCGTTGAATTCCGAGACAGTCAGAATATTTTACGAATTTCTAGGCGACAGATATAGAGTGAAACCTGAAAACGGGATTTTTAAAAAATTTCGAAAAAATGGCAAGTATATAAAGAATATTCAATTATGATAATAAAATTGAAACCGAGACAAAATAAATTGTTTCGGGGCTTAAACTGGAAACCAGAAGGAATAAAGGACATGGTGCCAAAAAAAAAAAAAAACATAAAACATAAATGTCAAACACAAAGGTGAGGCAGCAGATGGCATAGAGAATTTAGTTTTTTTTTAGTTTTTATTCTCTTAGTTTTCTTTCTCAAATTCACGGAAATCTGACAGTCGGAATTCGTCGGGATAAACACGAAAAGTGCTTTGCGGCGAGGGTTCACGCGATAATTACCAGAAGCAAATTCACCGAGAGTGAGGTAAATACGAAAAATCCAAATTTTTTAGTTTTTCGGATCACGTCATTCTAGTGGTCGATTAACTTTTCGGACGATAGGTAGGAGTCTCTGTGACGAGGCTACGCGTGAGTACCAAAATCACGGGATTTCGCCGGATTTCCATGTGAAATAGTGAATACATATGAATATATATATAAAATAGTAAATACATATGAATACATATAAATACGTATGCATAGTGCATAGTGCATAGTGAATAGTGCATAGTGCATTGTGCATAGTGCATAGTGCATAGTAAATCGCGCATAGTAAATAGAGAATAGTATTTGGTTGGCGGATTTGTCGCGTATGGTCTAATACATCAAATGTGTGAAGCTAAAATCAAGGGGGCAAAGTTATTGGAGTAGTCTCAAGTTTGAAGTAGCGAGAAAGGTGAGTTTCGAAAATCGTTTAAACGAAAGTGTTTAAATTACAAGTTTGTAAAGTGCTTTGAATATATATGTCACGCCAGAATCCCAGGGCCAGGCAGATTGGCGGATCTGAGCAGGGTTGAGTCACGAGACTGAGGTAGGACTCTTTACGATTTTTTTTTTTAAAACATTATATTTTGTGGGTATGACCCACGTCTTATAACTTAATCAAAATATTATATACAAATCAAAAGAACTACCACCGGAGTGGTGTCCATCAAAATCTAGACAAATATAACTAAGTTCCATTTACAAATACAAAAATTACAGATCAGAGCACGGAACCTACATGTAGTGAACCCTTACAAGTGTGTTGGCCTAGCTGTATGCGGATGTTTGATGATGTCTTCTCCTGTGCCTACGGTTAAAAACGTGCTAAACTTTACGCTTAGTGGAAACATTTCTTATCTGAAAACACATGCATATACACAATTATAATAAGTGTATAACCATAACGATGCTCCGAAATTTCATGCATTCATATCATGGACTTATATAAGTACTTATGCTTATCATGGAAAAAGCATGTTCATGCGGGACTCCGTGGATTTCTGAGAACTTATTCTTATGCGAGAACTTATCCTTATAACGGACTTATGTGTGCGTGGGGCTCCGTGAGTTACATAACTTATGCTTATGCTACGGAGTTTAAGCATTGGAGGTACCGTAGGTACCCACGAGAGATGCAGGCGATATCTTTGGTATTTAGGGCATACTTGTCTTATGGAACCTCTTTGTTCTTTACCAGACTTATACTTATCTTCACGGATCTTACTCTTGGTATTCTGAGAACTTATTATTGTATTTCGGGTATAGAAGTACCCGTAGGTACTACAGAACATTTTAATGGTACAAAAGTACCCGTAGGTACGACAGAACTTAATCAAATACAGGAGTACCCGTAGGTACTACAGAACAGATCAGATACAGGACTTATCGGATACAGGAGTACCCGTAGGTACTACAGGACTTATTCAGATACAGGACTTATCGGATCTGGGAAATACCCGTAAAATGCTACGAGGACTTATTCGGTCGGAACTTATCAGGTCTGAGGAGTACCGTAGAGTATACGGGACTTGTCAGTTGAGACTTATCATGTAACACCGGAGTCGAGAGTGTAATTACATGATGCGCGGGGGTGTATAAGAGTACCAAGTGTCATTTGCAGTATTTTGGAGATGAAATTAGGAAATTATAAATTTTGAAACGAATTTGGTACTTAAATAAAGTACAATTGTCATTTAGCAAAAAGGATATGTAGGCATAATTAAGTTGAGATGGGCCATAGTAGGAATTTCAAAGGGTTGGATTTGTAATATTTAAATGCTTGAGGACAAATTTGCAATTAAGGAAAGTGGAGGGGTGAAAGTATAATTAATGGAAGTTTAAATAGTAAATAATATAATAATAAATTGCCAAAATAGTTCGGGAAGTATCGAAATTCTCTAGATCTCATTATGTGAGAAACGGACTGCGCCGTTAAGTTAGGTCTCGCGAAATATAGTGACTTAGAAAAGTTCGTTAATTCGAGAAACTTGATCGAATATTTCTGATGCAGGCGACGGGTTTAGAGTGAAACACCAGCTTGAGATTTTTTGAAAAGAATTAGAAAAATGGCGGAAATATGTAAAGAATATTGATTATGATAAATAAAAAATTGGCTTAGGAATAAAAATAATTTATTTCGGGGCTTAAACGGACCAAAAAGGGGAATAAAGGGACATGTGGGTCCCACACTTAAAAAGAAAAGAAAAAAAAAAGATGCAAACAAAATCAAAACAAAGGAAGCAGCGGCAGTGAGGCGTGAGATGCAGAGTTTTAAAATTTATTTTAAAATCTTCTTTCTCGATTCTCGAGTTTAAATTCTTTGAGATTTAAATCAAAGATAAACGAAGTCTTCCTGCGATGAAGCTCTTGGCGTGATCTCTTAAAAAAAACACGAGTTTCACCTAGATTTCAGGTAAATATGCGAAAAACCCAGGTTTTAGTTTTTAAGTATCTACTGGCCGGTCAGTGGTCAGCACTTTTCGGACCAGTAGGTAAAGTTACTCCACGCGGCCCAGGCTGCGTGGACCTTAAACTCTTGTTTTTCGTCAAACCTTCGAGAAGAGGTAGGAGATTTTCCTACTTGTGTTATATAATGGCTTGAATATTCTTAGAGTATAAATTTCGATCCAAATTTTAGACCGAGTTTAGAATTTTTAGGAAATTTACAGAGACTATTTTTCGGACGATCCGGGTTGAATTTGGGACTATTTACCCCGGACAGTTTTGGTTAAAATTTCAAATTTTATTCGAACTTGGTCGACATAATTTTCAGAAATGCTGGGTGTTTTAGACATATGGAAAGTCTCTTTAGTCTAGAATCACAGCCATATCTTTGTGAATGTTGGGGCCTATAGTTCACGAAAATTTTAATTTTAGCACGAGTGTGCAAATTAGCGGTTGTCTTGGCGTGTGTGATCTGTCAGCCCGAGTGTGTAGGCTAAAAGCAAGGCGGGAAAGTTGTGGAAATGTCAAAATTTTAGTAAGCGAGAGAAAAAGATTGAGTGTTCTAAACCCATTTTCCAAATCTTTTAATTGTTATTATTATTGTAAATTGTTTTGCTGGTATTTCATGGTTTTGATTTGCAAACCATTTTCAAGAAGCAAGCAAATGGTTTTGAGTTAAACCATTTTTGAAAAGTAAGTAAATGGTTTCTAAATTGTAAACCATCTTTCAAGCAAGCAAGTAAGTAAATGGTTTTTGAATAATTAAAGCAATTTTCAAGCAAGCAAGCAAATGGTTTTAAATTGTAAAACCATTTTTTCAAAAAGAACAAGCAAAGAAGCAAAGAATGTTTGTGAAAAAACGAGGCCTTCCTAGTTCTAAGCAAGCAAACCGATTGAGTATTAGATGCGTGCAGTGGTATTAGGATCTCATACATACATTTAGTTTTGCACAGTCGACAAACTTAGGACATACATCATGCATTTAAGGAGGTCATTAGCGCGTCTGGGGGTATATAAGGTTATGAGCTCTAACTAAAATATGGTGATGGCGACCCGGTTAAATTCCACCATATTCACCCAGGAAAAAAGGTGATGCGGACACGGGTCCTTCCACCCGGCACGATGCATGAGCTTCCCGTGTTCACTAGGGTACAGTAAGAAAAACAAATAGGCCTCCAGTGGTTGATGTTTTATACAGTTTTGAAAAATCAAATATTGGTTCCCGGTCGCCCAGGCTTCCGGAGAGTTTTAAAGCAAACGGTTGAGCCCAAGCTCCCGTTTAGATTTCAAAACGATCGGTTGAGCCAAGCTCCCGTGGGATTTTAAAGCAAACGGTTGAGCCCAAGCTCCCGTTTTATTTTCAAAGCATGCTTGGTTAGACAGTAGTTTTATGAAAAAGTTTGAGAAACTTTAAGTAAGGTTTGTGAAATGTTTAAGAAACTTTTCAAGCAAGATAAATCAAGCAAGCAAAAGAAAATTTGAAAAGTTTTATAAACCTTCTAAGCAAGCAAGCAATAAGAGTTTTACAAGCTTTTAAAGAAAAGTAAAACAAAGCAAGCAAGTATAAAAGCAGCGGCAAAGAAAGTTTTAGAAACTTTTTAAAAACAAGCAAGCAAAGTAAAACTACGGAAAATAATTGTAAAGAAGTTTATTTTTGAGATGTTTTCCGGAAAAGCAAACCTTTTATAAGCTTATCGCTCAGGCTCGTTTAGCTCATTATTTGTATTTAAAAACTATTTTCGGAATCTGAAGTATGCAAGGCCATTTAGACATAATAGGATTTAATCACGACGTATACGATCTTTGTAAATTAAGAATATTATGTAAATACTTTGAATATGTACAATGGAACATATGTATGTACATAGAGTAGTTTTGTGAGAATGTGTTGGTATCTTCGGATTTGTCATATGTTGGATAGTGTAGAATTTGATTATCTGAGATTTGGGACATGTCTATATCTGTTTGTTATCTTCCTTAGAATTTTAAATCATAAATTTAGAAAATAAAATTTTTTTATAAGAGGTTTTAGTAAGCAATGCGGCTTAGCTTCACGAGGGAGTTTCTAGTCGTTAGAGTAGCAGTAGGGATTTACGTGGGTGGTAAACTGCGCCCGTCCTTAGATAGAAGGGGGTGGGGTGTGTCATATCAGAAATGCGGGAGTACCAGTAAGGTACTACAGGACTTATTCGGTCGGGACTTATCGGTCTGGGGTACGAGTAGGTACTACGGAACTATTCAGATTCAGGACTTATCGGATGCGGGGAGTCTTACCGTGGAGTCTTGGAACCTGACCGAATCTGGGGCACGGTAATTTTTCTGAGAACATTTTAGATATTTACTCTTTATTCTTTATTGAGTCTTATCATATAAATTGTTTGACTTCCTAGACCCGATGTCTGATATGGGTAAGACCACGGCCTAATAAGTACCCAAAGATACTATATCTGATCTGAGTGCATTAGCATAGCAATTGGGAGTCTTTGTAGCACTAATCAAAATGTAGAAGTACTATTCGGAAGTCTTGGGAGCACTGTCGGGGAGTCTGAAATTGCTAATCGAGTCTTAGGGCACTAATCGAGAATCTTAGAGAGTACTAATCGGGTCATAGGAGCACTGTCGGGATCTGAAATACTAATCGGGACGAAGTCTTTGTGTCATTTAATAACTAGTCTTAAGGTAGTTTCTACGATTATATGTGTCTGGTAACTTACTATCTTATAATAGGCATGATAGCCACATTATGTGTTCATGACAGATCATATTCCATATCTTTGGTAAAAAGGTATGATGAGCATTTAATCATACCTTATTCAAATATTCTTATTTTTCTATGAATCTACTTTACCCAGGAATTGGAATCAATCCAATCGGATCGTCCAAACTCAAGTTATGACATTTTCATGCCAACTAGTCGGTTTCTGGAATTTTGCAGAGGATAGTTTGAAATATTAATTTTTCCAGTGCCCCTTGTTCCATATTTGACCTGGTTCTTTGTGGTGCACAAAGCTAAGGTGCTAAGGGTTCATTTCCAATTGGAAGTCTGCAAATGCGTAACAGGAACTCCAGCACTACGTTCGAATCAATCGAACCACTATGTAAATCAGCGTCTAGAAAGTAAACACACATTGCCTTTGAGTGAATTTTTTGGCACTTAGAGTCAGAATTTGACGATGCCTATTTCTTTAGACTTGGTTCTCCTTGAAGTCTATTTTAATTGGCCACTTGAATCACTCAAATCGGATAGAAATGAAAGTTAGCTGGCCATCTGGCTGGGTCGAACGGGAAGACCGAGAAGCAGGGTGTGCCCGATGCACCTAAAGTGTACCGGTACACATTGGCCACAGCGACCAGAATGCAAAGTGTGCCAGTACATGTTCAAGGTGTGCCGGTACACATCACCGAAAATGGCCCGAGTATTGTGTTTTTCACCCATTTTCCATGTTTGATATCCAATCAACTCTACACTTCAAACACACATCAAAGCCATTTCAAATTCACTTTGGAATCTCTTTTCTATTCAATTCATCTCTCCAATTACATATCTTTCTTCCAAAACATGATAAAGTTGCTTCAAAACAGATTCTAATATGAGTTAAGACTTATACACAAACCAATTGATGATTAGTTAGGGTTGTTCCAAACCTGCTTTCGACTACTCATAGATAAACCATGAATCCATCCTGAAAAGGAAGGATTCGCGCATCTTGTGCCCATGTGGGGTTTACCACCTTATGACAATTTTGGGTTAGATGAAACCTAGTAAAAAACTAGATTTGGCGAGATTATAACCATCAAAGCATGGAAATTCATACATAAATTCAGTTTCCATACCTTGTTAGCTCGATCTCCCTCCTCCTCTTCTTCTATTCTTCTTCTTCTTCTTCTTCCTCTTCTTGGCCTTCAAGGTTTTTGCTCCCTTTGGAGACCAATTTGGTCTTTAAATCATGGATTTGTTAAGGCCATGTTTGGCGAGACAAAAAACCCGTTTTTGACACAACTTTTCATTTTTGCATTTAAGCCCATAACTCCTTCTATTTATAAATAAACTTTCCTTTATTTCATTTTGGCCCATAGTCTCATCAATTCATATCTTTTGGCCCCCTTTTAGACAATTTACAATATTGCCCTTAAGTCTTGTACAAATTCCGGGTATCTAAATTTCCATGTTTCGCATTTATCTCACGAAACATTTAAATTACACTTACAAAATACCTAACAATAATAGAAAACTGCTAGGGTATAGAATTACAATATAGATTTATAAGCATTTTTATTACCTCCCAATTGTTATACTTAGCAGAAAAGTTTGAACAATATTTAAGAAACGGTTGGCACAGTTTAGCAAAAAAACCTAGATGGCATGGCTTCGATTACCGGTCCGGATGTATTTCGGATTGTGCATGGCAATGTTATGGGATATTATGACTAACTATATTGCCTGATCGGCAATTGTGGGTTAGATCTAGTATATATTTATATAGTGAATCGCCCTCTGCACATTCGGGATATATAGTTAGCGCACTAACTTAGTACATGGCGATGAGGTGTTGGTTCATTTCCCTCACCTGAGCATTTTGGTCCAGTTCCATTATGCTATCTAGATCCGCCGTGTTTCTGGGACCATTTATTAGGTAGTGTTAGGAGTTCCTCTGGGTGCCAGGGTCAGGAGTTAGGGCATCACTTCTAGGGTATTTCAAATGGGTACGGTGGTTGGTACTTGATTTACATTATAGCACTGAGATATTAACCACCGAAAGCGAGTTTTGTGGCGAAATAGTTTTGAGCAGTTTTTCCGGCGGCGGGAATTAGTTTCCTCGCTGTTTGGCGGCGAAGCAGTTTTCAACGGTAAATAAGTTTTCGAGCGAGTTTTGAAATGGTTTTCATATCAAAGCTTCGGTTTTCTCGCCAGCAGTTTTACAACCATTTCTTCTGAGATTTTCATATGATGCAGCGATGACGCGGCATTTAGAAACGCCGTCTTCGGCGAGCCCGTTTGGCTCACGGTTTTGCATTTTTAAAATAATTTTTCGGTATGCGAGGTGTTGACCCAGACTTTTCAGGATCTCGTACAAACCGTATTTGTGATTATATATAGATAAGGTGTGAAGTAAAAGTATTAAAAGTTAAAATGTGACATTTTGTATATGTAAATATCTTTTGTAAAATATGCATGCATAGTTTGAGAAAAACAGGTTGCGATGAAATTATGTTGAATTGATTTTTATCTTATATTT
Organism: Tetrastigma voinierianum; assembly: GCA_016808115.1. NCBI lineage: Eukaryota > Viridiplantae > Streptophyta > Magnoliopsida > Vitales > Vitaceae > Tetrastigma > Tetrastigma voinierianum. The sequence continues at coordinate 71,475 of JAEQBH010007441.1, read as the reverse complement.
TGATGAGGACCAAAGGTCCTTATGATTGTAGTTGGATTTTGGAAAATGACAGGAGTGTATTTTTTTTTATACATGTGAATTTTGTATTTTGGGCTTGACCCAGCGTGCGTCGTTATCTTTGCTAGGTTTTTGTTAAATCTAAGGTGTGATTTTGATAGAAAAGTGAAAATTTTATAACCCACGTTTTCCAAATACGGTTCAGCTTGACATTTAGCGGCTTAGCTTCATGGTAACTTGTCGGTCGGCGAGCTTGGTACGGGGTTACTATGGGTTCTTGCGGCAATTCTGTCACTAGGAAGAGAGTGCGTCAAGCGTGCATGGCGGGCCAAAGGCGGGTGAGGTGAAGCACGGGATCTGTGCGACAATGGAAGCTGGCGTAACATGCGGTATGATATCTCTTTAGCATTATGGTGGGCTGACATCCCGATGAATCGCATTCTACGATGGGTAGGAAATCTTGATTTAGGTGGTGTCTACAATCACCCTTAATAGTATCATAGCCACTCGACAGCGTGGAAGTCCTACCACAAAATCCATGATGATTCTCTCCCATTTCCGAGGTCGGGTGTGTATGTAGTCCTCTGAGCTTACGATGTTCGGCTTTCACTGTGACATGAGACATCACGGAGGCAATTCTACACAATATCCTCTTCATACCCTTCCACCCGATGTAGTGTTCCTTTAGGGTATGATACATCTTTTATTAACTCACGGATGCATAGCATAAAGCGGAGGAATGGAGCCTCATAATCTCTCTCCTCACATCACTACATGGGATTTACACACAACCTCGTCCCATGACCCTGGTACCATCCTCTGCTTCACCTCTCTCGAGAATGCGAAATGCTCATCTTCGAAAATCCTCAACGAGACTTACGGTGTGCCACCTTGAAACTCATCTCTGTAACACTGTAGGAGGTTTCCAGTCGGTATAGCTTTGACGCCACCGCGGATCCACGGAGACCCCTACGCGAAACTTTGTGTCTAAAGGCGACCTTGTCGAGGCAAAGCGACACTTCTTGAGTTTGGCATATAAGCGATGTTCGCAATGTTTGAGAACTATCCTCAAAGTGCTCCTACATGTTCATCTCCTTTGAATAGATCGATATATGAGTGATAAACACGATAACAAGCGATCTAAGTAAGACTAAAATCACATTCATAAGATCCATAAAGCGAGTGGGCATTATTGAAGTCCAAATGGCATGACTAGAAACTCAAAATACTCGTACCATGTTAAGGCTTTGTCTTGGGAACATCCTCATCGTAATTCTCATGGTGCTTCAACCTCAAATCAATCTTGAAATACCTTGCTCACATGGCGATCAAAGAGATCATCAATCCTCGGAAGCGGATACTGATTACGTATTGTTACCTTATTCAACTCTCTGTAATCAATACATAATCGCATGCTTCCGTCCTTCTTCTTCCCAAATAAAATCGGTGCTCCCCAAGGAGACGTGCTCGGTCTGACGAACCCCTTGTTGACCATTTCTTCCATCCGCACCTTAAGTTCTTTCCAGTGCAGGGGGCCGTCTTGTATGGCTCTCGTCGGTTATGTCGGGGCTAACCGTCGAAAATCAATCTCTCTAAGGTATGCTAGAGATCATCTGGAAACACATCTGAAAATTCTCTGACTACCGGAATGTCTTCCATTCTCATATCATCATCTCTCACCTCAACTACATAGGCTAGATACCCTGGATATGACTTTTGAATCATCTTCCCAACCATCATCACAGACATCATACTCGAGGACAATATCTTCCTTACCCCACAAAAAGTAATCTCTGGTTCCCCCGGTCTACAGAACTTAACTTCTTTCCTGAAGCAATCCATGGTGGCTTGATGTCGAGACAACCAGTCCATCCCTAATATCACATCGAAGTTCTGGATGCCCAACAATACCAAATTGGCCCAAAACTCATGGCCCTCAATAATCACTCTACAACCCCTGTATACTCTATCTTCTATAAGTGAATCTCCTGTAGGAATGGAGACCACCATACTATAATCTATGGGTTGTATCTCTATGTTCACTTGTGCAATAAATTTCGCAGAAATAAATGAGTGAGTAACACCTGGATCTATCAATACATAAGCATCACTATCAAAAACTTGGATAGTACCTGTCATGACCTCTAGTGCTACAGCTGCCACCTACTGGGTGACTTGCAAAAACCTTAGCCTGTGTTTGAGGTCGTCCCATCTGTCCTCTGGATGTCTAACCTCTACCTGCTGGTCCTCCAGGTCTAGTAAATGTAGTGGGACCTCTACCTGAGGCAACCCCTACCAGCTCGACCACGACCTCTACCGGCCAACGAACTACCTCTGTCTTATGCATCCCACTCGATCCCTTCTTGAAAACTATCTGTGGGCACTTTATGGCAAAGTGTCCCGGCTGTCCACACTTAAAGCAATTGTTTGTGCTCAATCTACACTCACCATAATGGTTATTCCCACACTCGGCCCCTTTCTGGCTTTGGACCCCCGCTGAGCTACACTGTCTGTGGCCTCACTGAACCACAGCTAGGCTGTGCCTACTGGCCCGGGCCTCCTATGGCCGGTCATTTGTGCTCCTCCCCTCTTGGAGGCTTGCAAAACCTCTGAACCCGTCGACCCACTCCGTTTACGTCATGAAGTAACTGAGTTTTAACCCCGTGCTCCTCTCGACCTTAGCTGCGGCCTCTACTTCACAGTGGAAATGCTTGTGTGTGGGTTGTCAACGCTACTGTGGTCCTAATCGCTGGACTAAGACCTACAGAAAACCTCTTGGTCTTCGAAACTTCATCATCCCTGATAAATGGAACATGTCTGACGAGCTCAGAAAAACTTCGCTCATAATCTGTTACGGAGAGTAACCCCTGCTCCAGCCTAAAGAACTCCTCAGCCTTCGCATCTCTATGACTGGTTGGAACAAACTTATCTATAAAGACTTCCTTGAACTGTGCCCGGGACACTCCTGCAGGCATCTCCTCTGGCCCCCATCCTCCACCGCTCCTAGCAGCTACGTCAGTAGGAGAAAAGCGAGAAAAAGTGTTCATCACCTTCATGCGTACATTTGCATCACAGTAGGGCAGGTCATTTCCCTCTAACCATAACGAAGCCCCTTTTAGGGTCTCCCGATCCATCATAGTTCGTGCCCCTAGCTTTCACCCCTCTCTATAGAAGCTAGGCTCTCGGGGGCATCGTAATGCGATGGCTAAAGGTTGACTCATCTTGCTCTAAGGTATCGTCCTCCACGGCCTCGGGAAGTGGTGGCGGCCTGTCTGTGGTGGCTCACGAGAGGCATATGGTCACTATGTCTTGTGGGTAAAGGAACATGCGGACTCATCGACATATTATCGAATTGGTGGTACTAATGCCTCGGGAGCTCTTACGTGGCTGGGTCGGCCACGAAAACATTTTAATGAGATTTAAAAATTTAATATGTCATGTAATGCATATCTGATTTTAAATCACATAAATAATTTATGCAATTTTAAATAAAGCATTTAAAACAATCATGAAAATAAAATTTTCAAATCTTTATAACATTTTCCAAAGCGTGCTCGATACCGTTGAAGGATCTGACCGGTTAACCTTATGAACGAGGGACCTCGGCTTGACTCAGCGGTTATAGAAACTTTTCCTGGCTCAAATCAATTAAAATCCATGGAATGGACCGCCCCACAATCAATAACATATCTTTAGAAAATAATGTGAAAGTGACGGAGGCTTCATGAGGAGAAAGGAGAGATCTTTCGAAGGAAGTCGGGCAGGCCTCGCACCAGACGGTCCAGGAATATCCGACCTAATAAGCTCGGAATAGGCATGCGGGGCACACTTCACCATCTTCTTATTCACCTCCTCGTTCTCGGGACTGAGATCGGGCCAAGCACCTAAAGGCCATGCGACCAAAGCAATGTCAAAAATATCCTATGACCTCCGAAAACCAAGACAAACCAGAACGAAGGAGAGCTCACATAGGTTCTTGGGGGTAGATCGGGCCGGCGGGAACGCAGTGTGTCTCGATCAAAGGTTGTACCTGTGTGACCAGCAACAAAAATAACGTTCCTTCGAGAACGTGAAGATAGAATGTAGAAATAATCAACTTGTATTTAGAGCGCTGGAGATATAAAGAAAGCCTTGGTGGCCTCCTTTACTGGCAAGAAAAAGTCTAGGCCGAGGAAATGCGGGAACACCCGGACCTTTGTCCCCCAAAGCAACTATCGAGTCCCACTTAGAACACCACACAGAAAACAAAGTTGCGGATAGCATCTCCCTTTGATACACCCATGCCCTTCGACAGAAATTAACCCGAGTAGAAGAAAAACCCTACCTCAAATGGCATGATTTCCCGGGACACCGCCTTTTCTCTATTTTCATGAAAACCCGAACTTTGGACCCTGGCAAAATCTTGTGATTCTGGTACCCACGCGTAGCTCACGTCGTGTAGATCACCTTTAATTCTTGACCTAACGAGATTCGATCGACGAAATCCCTTGAATCGAAGAGAGAAGATTGCTTTTCTCTCCCCCTCTCTCTTACTCTCTCTCTCTATACGGTTTGGATTAGAGAAAAAATGAGATCTTTTGGTGGTTTAGATTTTTTTAGGCTATTTATACATGAGACACGTGGCTCACGTTGTGCCACGTGTCATGTTTCCTTCGGTCTTTTTTCGTCCCGAATTAATTTATTTCATCGCGATTTCAGTTATATTTATCTTAAATGGAAATTCTTTAAATATTTGGCACTTTTCGGGATTTTTCTAAAAATCTCGTTTCGGAGTCACTGACGTTCGATCGCCCCTCAATTTCGTGAAAATCCGGTTGTCTCCGAATTCATCGATATTTCTTGGGTAACTAGATTTCCGCAGACAAATTCAATGGTAAAGTCAGATTTCATCATCGAGATCTGAAAAGTTTCATATTTTTTACGCGGCAAGTACCGGTTGCCCTTTTTTTAGAAAAATTGCATTTTCACCCTTTAACATAATTTCATTTTTATCTATTTCAGCTTCTTTAGACTCAATACATTATTATGAACTTTTTTTATTTATTTTCAGGGCTTGTTTTTCGAAATTTACTATTCATTTGATTGTTTCGATCGAAATACCTAGCGTCGAACTCTGAAATTTACTATTAATGACATGGTCGGGGTCTTACAATTCACCTCATATAAAATTTTCTCCTCGAAATTTAAATATCATACCTGACTAAAACAGGTGTGGATACTGAGTTTCATTTGATCTTCACGTTCCCATGTTGCTTCCTCTCTCATAGTGATTCATCCGCAATGTACCTTCACTAAAAGGAATCACTTTGTTTCCGAAGAACTGATCCTTTGATCATATTTGAACTGGTCTTTGCCATAGAGTCAAGTCTTCTTTCAATTCAATAGATTGATCTCTTAACACATGTGAAGATGCTATATACTTCGAAGAATAGAAACATGAAAGACGTCATGTATTATGACAAATTAAGTGCTTAATCTCCGCCGTCGCTACCCCCCAAATTCTTTACAATCTCTTGGGTCTATAGTGGGGACTTAACTTCCATTTTTCCAAATCGCCTTACCACATTTCGGTGATATCCTCATAAATACGATTCCCACATAAATTCGAGATCTCTTCTTAGGTTATCGACGCAGCTTACGTCAATCTTGTGTTATCTTTAATCTATCACGATAATATAGCATTATCTATCATTGATTTGAACAATTACGGGCCCTATGATTTTCTCTCACCTACCTCATCCCGACATAGTAGGTCTACACTTCCTTCTATAAGGCCTCAAATGGCGTCATTCCCGATGCTTGATTGATAAGCTATTGTTATGGGAAAACTCCATTAATGGTAGATGTCTATCCAAACTCCTTTAAACTCTAACACACAAGCCCTAAACATATAATCCAATGGTACGTATGGTTCTTTGGATTGGCCGTATAATACAGGATGGAAAGTGGAGTACTAAAATGCAACCTAGTACTGAGGCTCTCTATGGGTGGGCGAGAATGGGCGTAAACCATGAATCTCTATCTAATACTATTAATACCGGCGTACCGTGAAGTCGCATAATCTCTTTTACATACAACTCAAACAACTTCTCAATTGAGTCACTATTTTTCATAGGTAGGAAATTGGTTGATTTCGTCAATCTATCAGCCGATCACCCGTATCGTCATAACCACTCTGTGGCCAATCCTACCATTAAATCCATCGTGATTTTCTCCATTTCAACGAGGGAGGCGAGGAAGATCTTGTAAGAGCCTACGGGTCTTTGATGCTCGACCTTGACTTCTTGGCGGAAATGAGGCGATACGAGTGAGCTCTGCAACATCTTTCTTCATACCTCCGCGATAGTGTTAGGGTATGATACATTTTAGTGCTTCACGGATGCATCGCATATGCAGAAGAGTGAGCCTCTTCCATAATCTCTTTCTTTAATTCTCCCACATCCGGTACACATAATCTGTGACCCATCATCAATGTACCATCTGCTCGTACTGAAAATCCCTTTAGCTGCCCAGACTCAACTTCCCTTTTCAACTTAATCATGGTCGGATCTTGAGTCTGTAGCTCCCTTATCCTATCTATTAGTACCGGACGAACATGAAATGTAGCTTGTAAAGCTCCATTATCTATCAACTCTAGTCTCACACCTAAAGACCTCAATTCCACAAGTCTAGGGAGGTATACAACCTTTAAGTGAGATATGGAACTTGTAGATTTCCTACTAAGAGCATCAGCTACCACATTAGCCTTTCTCGGATGGTACTCAATAGTGCACTCATAATCCTTAATGAGCTCAACCCATCTCCCCTGTCTCATATTTAACTCCTTATGTCTGAATAAATATTGCAGGCTCTTGTGATCTGTAAAAATTTTGCATGGAACCCCATATAAGTAATGCCTCCATATCCGTAAAGAAAATACTACAGGAGCCAGCTCTAGGTCGTGTGTCGGGTAATTATGCTCATGCTTCTTCAATTGTCTTGAAGCATAAGCTATCACATTTTCATGTTGCGTGCTTACACCTAAGCCTGCTGGATGCATCCTGTCTGCGTATATCCATCTGTTGATGGAAGTGTCATAACTAGGGCTAAGGTCGAATTTCCGTTTTTAGTTCATCGAGCTTTGTGACATGCTTAAATATACAAACTTTTCTCTTTCCTTGTCAATTTAGTCAAGGAGCCGCTAGCAACCATCAACAAACTTTCGATAGTACTACACCAAACAAAACTTAGTATCTCTGTGCATTCGTAGGTGGTTTCCGGTTACATTGCCTCGATCTTTTGAGGATCTTGAAACCTTTCTTTGAAAAATCACATGTCTAGAAAACAACCTTTGTCCTAACGAGCTAGCATTCTTGGGTGACATACAACTAATTTTCCCTCATAATCTATAAAACAACTCTCAGATGCTCCTCATGATCTTCCTTACTACCTGAATAAATCAAAATGTCATCAATGAATACTATAACGAACTGATCTAAATAAAGCTGAAAGATCCTATTCATAAGATCCATAAAAACAGCTGGGGCATTAGTTAGTCCAAATGGCATGACTAAGAACTCGTAATGTCCATATCGTGTTGTAAAAGCTGTTTTGGGAACATCCTTTGACCGGATCTTTAGTGATGTTAACGACCTCGAGATCAATTTTGAAAATACCTCGCTCCTGTAATTGATCAAAAGATCATCAATCATGGAAGCAAGTATTGATTCGTATCGTCACTTTATTCAACTCTCGAGTAATCAATACACGATCTAAAACTTCCATCCTTTTTCTTCACGCGAAGCAGGAGCTCCCAAGGCAAAGTACTACATTTGACAAAACCATATTCACAAAGCTCTTTATCTGTACTTTCAATTCTTTCAACTCTAAAGGAGCCATCCTGTAAGGTGCCTTAGAGATTGGTTCTGTCCCAAGGGCTAATTCAATCTGAAAATCAATCTCTTTATCTAGAGGTATACCTGGAAGATCCTCTGGAAATACATCCGAAAATTCTCTGGCTACCAGAATATCTTCCAGTCGACTACCACTATCCCTAACCTCAATGGCATAAGCTAGGTACCCCTGATATGACTTTCGGAGACTCTTACTAGCCTTCATAGTTGTCATAATACTATGAGGTAGTGTCTTCCGTAACCCATAGAACACAACCTCTGTCCGCCCTGGTCTGCAAAACCTAACCTCTTTTCGATAACAATCCACTGTAGTATGCTGTCTAGATAGCCAATTCATGCCTAAGATAACATCAAAGTCATGGATGTCTATGTAATATCAAATTACGCTGAGAAACTCGACCTCGATAATCACCACTATCCATATAAACACTCTTACTAGCGTGAATCCACAGCAGGAAGAATGCCACTATGTTGCGGTCATAGGTTGGGACTCCCACATTAACATTTGAAATAAACCCTAGAGAAATAAAAAGATGTAGCTCGAGGTCTATAAGAATATGAGCATCACGATCGGCGAAATCGTACAGTCTGACATCGGAAAAGTATCGACATCTGGCTGGGTAATGCAATACCTTGGCCTTGGTCATAGGTCGGCCTGGAAGTCCTCTGGGTGGTTGACCTCTACCTGCTAGTACACTAGTTCTACTGGAAGGAGTAGAACCTCTACCGGGTGCCCCCCTCTGATCCTGACCTCTACCAACTGAAAATGGCCTCTATATTGGTGACATTGTAGCTAACCCACTCCCAGAGGCTAACTGTGGACATTCCTTTGCAAAATGTCTGTCCACATACGCCAACAAACATCGGTACCCCATGCACTCCCTCTATGAAACCTTTACACTTACTACATTGTTGTCTTGGGGTCGAAGTTCCAGTCGATGGTTTCTTGAACTACATTTGAATGCCCTTCTCACAGCTTTGTCTTACCGACTACCCGTGGTAGTTTTCCTCCTTCTTGACTTTTGTGATCACCTTGAGTCCAAGTAAATCCATCTCTCTTGTATGCGAGACCACTGTGCAATCGAGGCTAATCCCAAACTCCTCTCTATCGATGGCAGCCTCAACCACTTGTCCATACTGAGTGAGGCGACACAAAATTCTCTTGACCTCTTCTGGAGCCCACGACAAACCTCTTACTTTTCTGTACCTCATGGTCACAAAATAGAGGAACATGTCGCACTAGTTCCGAGAACTTCTTTTCATAATCTGTCACTGACATGGTCCCTTGCTCAAGCTTGAAATTTTTTTCAATTTTTTGATCTTTATAAACCGCAGGGTAGAATTTTTCTAGAAACTCCTCTTTAAACTGAGTCCAGGACACCCCCTCTTGAAATCGTCTCTATACTGCCTTCCACCGATGGAATTATACGTCTCAATAGGAAAGCGAGAATAATGTCTGTCTGCTCATCAGAGCATCCCATAACAATGAACACCCTCTTATTACGCTCTAACCACGACCATGCCTTTTCAGGATCCCCTATTCCGTCATAATTTCTTGCCCCTAATTTCCTTGCCCTCTCAATGGACATTGTCGGCTCATGGGGTTGACGAAATGATGTGGCTAAAATATGAGCCATCTGATCAAGCGGTATATTCACTCCCGCTGGCTCTGGAGGACGTGATGGTCCTGCCTGTGAAGGCTCTGGAGGACGTGATGGTCCTGCCTGTGAAGGCTCCCGAGCGGTGGTGGAGCAGGGGAACGTGCGAATTCATCTATATGTTCCTCGGGTTGGGAGCGGAACCTTTCTGGGAACTCTCCTCTTAGATGGGCGACCTCGAAGCATTTTACGTAACATTTAAATATATCATATGTTATAAAGTTCATATGACATTTAAATTATTAAAATAACTTCATGCACCTTGAATAAACATTAAATCATTTTAGGACATGGATACTTTTCAAAACACGAAACATTTCAAGAGTGAGCTCGATACCATGTTGAAGTGACCCAACCCGAATTTCCTTTTCTTAACTCAGGGGACCCTCTCGGCACTCCTACAGATTCGAAAAAAAAAACCTTTCATTTATTTTAAACCTTTTTAAAAAGTTAATCCGTGGAGCAAACCCATTTATAAAGTTACGTTTTCCATTAAATTCTTATGAAACATGGTGGGATAATTTATTTTTTTTTAAACATTAAACCCTTAATAGAAAATCGGGCAGAGTTTCCTCTATTTTTCGGACATGTCCCAATTTTCAACACTTGTAATAAATCAATTTAATTTACTCCACATCAGCAATGAGACATCAAGTCCACCACAGCCAATTTAAATCAAACTTTAAAATCATTTATGAACACTATAGATATATAAACAATATTTAAAACTTATATACATTACAAAATAAAGGTGCATAAGTAGTTATTTGCAACCAAAACTATACATTATCAAAAAGGTGGTCATCACGTGAGGCGGAGTGTGTTTGGCCGGATGCTCGAACTACCGCCGATCTGCCTTTGAAAACATTTGGAAAAGGGTGAGCTAAAGGGCTCGGTGAAGTGCGGAGTCATAGGAAAATAATGTTTCCAGATATAGTTCAAATATAATGTGTAAAACAATTATATAGAGATCTCATTTCCATAAACATTTACTTTGCATTCTTTTCCTTTCTATTCAAATACAATGTGTAAAACAATTGTATAGAGATCTCATTTCTATAAAGATTGACTTTACTTTCTTTTCCATATAGTTCAAATATAATGTGTAAAACAATTGTATCAACATATCTTTTCAATATACTTTCTTTTTCTTTTTGAATCTGTCATATCCAATGGAACCCGCCTACCGTTAACCACCGTTGGTCCATGAAAGAACCTCCGAGGAAACAATCTTACGATCATCGATGGCCCAAAAAGGAACCTCCAAGAAATCGTGCCCTAGATTCAACCACATTTGGCCCATGTGAAAGAACCTGCGAGGAAGCAGGTCTTACGATCACTTGGAGTGGCTAAAAGGAACCATCGATAAATCGTGTCTTTCTTTACCGACACTTTTCACGTGCATGGCAATATGCATCACTCTTCCCTTCCCTCTATAAAATAATCCTAACCCTTTCCCATGTACCATGCACGCGTAAAGTACTTTAGTCGACTTTCCTATAAACTTTATCTTTGTAACATAGGGTAACCATGGATTCAAACATTTTCATAGAAACATGTATATATAAAATATATATTCATAAACATTTCATTTCATATGGAAACCATAAATCATGCTTTATAAAACTATGGAAACCATAATCATTTCATATTTTTCAACATTTAAAGTCCCGAAAACACTTTTTTTCATTTGAAAATTTATAACAATGATATGAAAGCTTATATACATTGGTAAACATTAATATATATATATATATTTTCATAAACATTTACATTTTCCCTCACATTAGTTATTTAAGCACTTTTCCTCCTTTAAACAAAACTTTCCACCTCCACCCTTGTCCTTTATCACCTTCCTCCTACACGTCACATTATCCATAAAATCCATTAACATTCATACCTTAATCATGTTCAATTAAACCATTAACTATACTATACTTTCCTGCCAACCCTTAAGCATTTAATCACTTCCAATTGATTAAATCAATTGAACTCAACCTTTTTGTTCTCATGATTTTCTTATGCTAACTCATGGAAATTACTACCCCATACAATAGCCCACAACATGCCATGAAATGGTCATGCCAAAACCCGACTATTCACATCAACATAACCAAGCAACCTGGACACTTGGTGAAACCATAAATTTTCAGTCACGTTATGTTCATCCACTGTCCTCTACAGGAATATGGTTAGAATCTCGACACAATGGTCTTTTCTTAGAGTCTAAGAACACCCAAAACGGAGTTAGACGAGAAGAAGTTATCAGATTCCGAGGGGTGGGAGGCCATGACCATTGTGTCCCAGGAAGTGAATAGTGTTAGTGCACTTTGAATGAATTTACGAGTCCCAATGGTTCGGAATTTGGATTGACCTATTTCACTGCGGATTGTTTTTCTATCAGTCTAGTTTACTTAACAATTTGAATCACTCAATTTGGATGAGTGATGGCCAAGTTATAGCCAAAATACAGTCATGGAGTCGTAAAAACATAACAGAAAAACTACCTGAACATAACTCCACTTTGAATGCATTTTTTGAGTCCAAATGGGTAGGAATTGGGATTGACTTATTTCAATGTGGATTGTTGTCCTATCAGTCTAGTTTACTTATCAATTCAAATCACTCAATTCGGATGAGTGATGACTGATTATGGCAATACAATCATGGAGTGGTAAGCGAGCGAAAAAGCGCGAACATAACTCCTTTGAATGCATTTTTGACTCCAAATGGGTCAGAATTTGAATATACCTATTTCAAGGCGCAATGTTCTCCTATCAGTCTAGTTTACTTAGAAATTTAAATCACTCAATTCGGAAGATTGATGGCCAAGTTATGGCCAAAATACAGTCATGGGGTCGGAGAAAACAAACTGGATAGCATCTCCCTTTGATACACTCATGCCCTTCGACCGAAATTAACCCGAGTAGAAGAAAAACCCTGCCTCAAATGGCATGATTTCCCGAGAAGCAACAGCACTGCCGAGTTTTCGTAAAAACCTTGGACCTTGGCGGAATCTTGTGATTACGGGTACGCCAGCGCGTGCTTCAGTCGCGTAGATCACCTTTATATCTTGACCTAACGAGATTCGACCGACGAAATCCCATTAATCGAAGAGAGAAGATTGCTTTTCTCTCCCTCTCTCTCTTACTCTCTCTCTCTACGGTTTGGATTAGAGCAAAAAATGAGATCTTTGGTGGTTTAGATTTTTAGGCTATTTATACATGAGACATGTGGCTCACGTCGTGTCACGTGTCACTTTTCCTTCGGTCATTTAATGACCGAAATAATTTTTCGATCTCGGTTTCAGTTACATTTATCTTAAATACAAATTCTTTAAATATTTGACATTTTAAGTTTTCTAAAAATCTCATTTTGAAGGTCCATAACGCGATGCGTGCCGAATTTACAGTGAAAATCAGCATCTTAAATTGTGAGAAATTTAGTGAAATAACTAGATTTCTGGGAGCCAATTGCAGTGAAGTCCATTTTAGTATCCGAGATCTAAAATTTCAGATTTTTCTATCAATAATTACCGTTTCCTTAATTTTTTATTACATTCTTTTCTAACATAATTTCGTTTTCATCTATTTAAAACTGTAGACTCATGCATTATTATGAATATTTTTATTTTCAAGGCTTGTTTTTCAAAATTTACTATTCATTATACTGTTTTCAATCAAATACCTAACTGAGCGAACACGAAATTGACTATTCTGTGACGCAGTCGGGTCTTCGACAAAAAGTTAGAGATACAAACTTGGATGAGAGATGAGAAATCCTCCAAACTTTGCTCCAGTACAGAAATCATCTAGTGAACTTGATCTTCAAAATCATTCCAAATCAAAGTAAAAATGTAAATTAAAACCTAATTTGGTTTAAGAGGAAGAGGTGAAACCACAGATTGAGAGTGTTTCTCCTCAATTTTCGAACCCTAATAATGTTTGCAAAAGAAGAATTTACATTCCTAAAAGAATGAACCGAAATTAGGAAAAAAATTAAAATTTTCTTGGCTTCCCGACCCTAATAATGTTGTACTCGGCAATGTTTCAATGGTGGGGTCTTTGTCGCCTTGTCTACGATGGTGTGATGTCGCGACATAACTACATGATGAACTCCAGCGAGGAAAGGGCCGTAGTGTGGCGTCAGAAGTGTTGAAGTTGTGACATGAAGCCTGTATCATCAATTCTTCTTTATTTTTTATCTATTTTTGTTCTTTTTGCTTGTATTTCCTTTCTTATCCGCAAATAATAAGCAAGTGGGGGAATTAGCTAGATTGGGAATTATAAAAGTGTGAATTTAGCATCAAGAGCTTAATATATACAAGAATTTTATGCTTAAATGCTAACTTAATTGAGACCTAACAGTACTTTTAAACATCCGATGTAGGACTTGCCGAATCTTTCTTTTAAACATCCAACGTGGGATTTGCTCTTTTTGCACTTAGAGGAAGTTAACTCTAGGTTAGAGTTAATAGTTGTATGACCATTGGGATGCGCAAACTTTTGTTGTTTCTTCAAACAAACAAACAAATATATATATATATATATAACTTTATTTAATTTTATTGATATATTTGCAGCTTATATTTTAAAATATCAAATATAAAAATAAATATTATAGAATTTTAATTTATTTCCATATATTTGAATTATTATTTTTTCATTTTAATAATATGTAATTATATATTTATTACTTCATTAGTTCACCGTGATTTGACCATTGATTGGATTAATGGTCTGTAAATCAATAATTGTTCTAGTTAAATGATCAGTTTGAGTTTTAAAATATTGGTTTATTGTTTATACTATGCTTGCGCTCATGATGAATTTTTCATCCTTGTCTCCAAAAAAGAAAAAAATATTGAAACTCATCATGAAATCATATGCCTTCTAAATTCTCAATTATAAGTAAATTTTATATCAAACACTAACAAAATATAAATAAATCAGTACCATAAAAATTAAGTAAATACCAACATATAGCTCCTAAATTTAATTTTAATAATTAATTATATCGTAATGTACCGATTGAGTAGCGTTTATTTTTTGACTTAAGTTTATTAAATAGCTTTAGGATTAAAACTCTTTGTTAAATTTTCCGCGACTTATTGTTGAAATTTTTTAAAAAAGTTTTGAATAAAAAAAGTGAAAATATTTGGCCTAATTTAGGGACAAAGGCCTGGGTATTCCCAGTATTTCCCATAGTTGTCATAATACTATGAGGTAGTGTCTTCCGTAACCCATATAACACAACCTCTGTCTGCCCTGGTCTGCAGAACCTAACCTCTTTTCGATAACAATCCACTATAGCATGATGTCTAGATAGCCAATCAATTCCTAAGATAACATTAAAGCCATGAATGTCTAATAATATCAAGTCTTCCAGAAACTCCTGACCTCCAATAATCACCCTTCTATCCATATAAACACTCTGCTGTCATGAATCTGTGGAAGAGATACCACTATCTTTACTTGATCTATGAGTTCAGGACTCCACATTAACATTTAATCATTGTAGAAATAAAAGAATGTGTAGCTCCAGGGTCTATAAGAATATGAGCATCACGGTCAAAGACTGAAATCATACTTGTCACAACATCGGGAGTAGTATCAACATCCTGCTAGGTAACCACAAAGACCTTGGCCTGGGTCATATGTCGTCTTGGAGGTCCTCTGGGTGGCTGACCTCTACTTGCTAGTACACTAGCTCTCTTGAAGTAGAACCTCCTAAGGTGCCCCATACGATCCGGCCTCTACCGGTGAAAATGGCCTTTGTCTTTGAATTGCCATATAGCTAACCCTCTGGGAGGCTAGCGTGGACATTTCTTTGCAAATCATCCTACTTGTCCTCTGTAACAAACATCGGTACTATCTGCACTCCCTCTATAAACCTTCCACACTTCTTTGCATTCTTTGTCTTGGGGTTGAAGAGGATTCCAGTCGATGGTTTCTTGAACTCTAGCGGGCTATTGCCTCGATCTGTCTTGCAACTACCCATGGTAGTTTTCCTCCCTTCTTTGACTTTTTACTTGATCCACCTTAGGTCCAAGTAAATCCATCTCTCTTTGGCCCTTGCGAACCTTTGTGCAATGCGAGCTAATCCCAAACTCCTCTACATCCTGACGCGACCCCTCCAACCACCTATCCATCACGGTATGAGAGGCCCGACACCAAAATGCTCTTGACCTCTATTCTCGAGGCCCGACAAACCTCTTACTTTTAATGCCTCATGGTCACAAATAGAGGAACATGCACTAAGGTCCTAAGAGAACTTCTTTTTATATGTCTACATCCTTGACATGGTCCCTTGCTCAAGCTTGAAAAATTCTTCAATTTTTTGATCTTTATAAACCGCAATGTAGAATTTCTCTAGAAACTCCTCTTTAAACTGAGTCCAGGGACCCCCTCTAGTAGTCTCTATCTTTGCCTTCCACCGATCAAATCTATCCTCTCAATAGGAAAGCGAGAATGTCACCATGCGCTCATCAGACATCATTACATTGAACACCCTCTATTACCCTTTATGAATATGCCTTTTTAGGATCCCCTATTCCGTCATAATTTCTTGCCCCTAATTTCCTTCCCCTCTCAATGGACACTGTCGGCTCACAGGGCTGACGAAATGCTATGGCTAAAATCTGAGCCATCTGATCAAGTGGTATATTCACTCCCGTTGGCTGCGGAGGGGCGTGATGGTCACAGCTACGAAGGAGCAGGAGGTGGGAGCCAGACGTGCGAGATTCATCTATATGTTCCTCCAAGCGGGTAGAGCGCTCTACGAGAACTCTCCTCTTGGCTGGGCCGGCCTCGGCGGCGCGCATTTTACGTAACATTTAAACATATCATATGTTATAAAGTTCATATGACATTTAAATTATTAAAATAACTCGTGCACCTTTAAATAAAACATTAAATCATTTCAGGACATGGAGACTTTTCAAAACACCAAAACATTTTCAAAACCTTGGGCTCTGATACCATGTTGAAGTGACCCAACCCAAGTTTCCTTTTCTTAACTCAGGGGACCCTCCCGGCACTCCTACGGATTCGAAAAAAAAAACATTTCATTTCTTTTAAAACTTTTAAAAAAGTGAATCTGTAGAGCGAACCCATTTCTAAAGTTACGTTTTCCATTAAATTCTTATGAAACATGGTGGGACAAATTATTATTATTATTTTAAACATTAAACCCTTTATAGAAAATGGGAACAAAGTTCCTGGGCTTTCGGACATGTCCCAATTTTCAACACACAGCCAATAAAACAATTTAATTTACTCATCCAACAATGGGACATGAGTCCACCCTGACCAATTTCAAATCAAACTTTAAAATCGTTTTCTGAACACTATAGATATATAAACAATCATTTAAAACTTATATACATTACAAAAAAAGGTGCATAGGTAGTTATTTACAACAAAAACTATACATTTTCAAAAAGGTGGTCGTCACGTGAGGCGGAGTGTCACTGGCCCGGAGGATGCTCGAACTGCACGTCAGTCTCTGCCCCTGAAAACATTTGGAAAAAGGGTGAGCTAAAGGAGCTCAGTGAGAGTACAGGTCATAGGAAAATAATGTTTCCAGATATAGTTCAAATATAATGTGTAAAACAATTATATAGAGATCTCATTTCCATAAACATTTACTTTGCATTCTTTTCCTTTCTATTCAAATACAACGTGTAAAACAATTGTATAGAGATCTCATTTCAATAAACATTGACTTTACTTTATTTTCCATATAGTTCAAATATAATGTGTAAAACAATTGTATCAACATATCTTCAATATCTTCTTTTATTTTTGAATCGAGTCATATCGATGGAACCACTTCATCGTTAACCACCGTTGGTCCATGAAAGAACCTCGAGGAAAGCAGTCTTACGATCGCGGAGAGTAGCCCCGAGGAATCTCCAGAAATGGTAATGCTTCCGTTAACCACCTCACGGCCCATAGAAGAACTTATGAGAAACGTCTTACGATCACCGATGACCCAAAGACCTTCGATCATCGTGCCTTTCTTTTCATTGCTTTCACGTGCTTATGATATGCATCACTCTTCTCTTTCCTCTATAAAAAAATATTAACCCTTTCCCTTGTACCATGCACGCGTAAAGTACTTTAGTCGACTTTCCTTTAAACTTTATCTTTGTAACAAAGGGTAACCATGGATTCAAACATTTTCATATAAACATGTATATATAAAATATATATTCATAAACATTTCATTTCATATGGACACCATAAATCATGTTTTATAAAACTATGGAAACCATAATCATTTCATATTTTTTCAACATAATTTAAAGTCAAGAAGACCACATTTTTTTTTCATTTGAACATTTATAACAATGATATGAAAACATATACATTGGTAAACATTACTATATATATATATATATATATATATATATATATATATATATATATATATATATATATATATTTCATAAACATTTACATTTTTCCTCACATTAGTTATTTAAGCCATTTTTCCTTCTTTAAACAAAAATTTCCACCTCCACCCTTGTCCTTTATCACCCTCCTCCTACACGTCACATTATCCATAAAATCCATTAACATTCATACCTTAATCATGTTCAATTAAACCATTAAGTATACTATACTTTCCAGCAACCCTTAAGCATTTAATCACTTCCAATTGATTAAAATCAATTGAACTCAACCTCTTTTGTTCTCATGATTTTCTTATGCTAACTCATGGAAGTACTACCCCATACAATATCCCACAACATGCCATGAAATGGTCATTGCAAAGCAGACTATTCACATTGACGCGTAACCTTAGCAGCACGGACACTTGGTGCAACCATAATTTTCAGTCACGTTCTGTTCATCCACTGTCCTCTACAGGAATATGGTTAGAATCTTGACACAATGGGCTTTCCATAGAGTCCAAGAACACCCAAAACGGAGTTCAGACGAAGAAGTTATGGAGTTCCGAAATTGGAGACCATGACCATTGTGTCCCCCCGGGAATTAGTGTGTTAGTGCAATTTAAATGAATTTCTGAGTCCCAATGGGTCGGAATTTGGATTGACCTATTTAATTGCGGATTGTTTTCCTATAAGTCTAGTTTATTTATCAATTTGTATCACTCAATTCGGATGAGTGATGGCTTGACTTATAGCGAAAATACGGTCATGGAGTCATTAAGCGAGCGAAAAACTGCTGAACATAACTCACTTTGAATGCATTTTGAGTCAAATAGATTGAATTGGGGATTGACCTATTTCAATGTGGATTACGTATCAATTTGAATCACTCAATCCGGATGAGTGATGACCAAGTTATGGCCAAAATACAGTCATGGAGTCGTAAAAACAGAACAGAAAAACTGCCTGAACATAACTCCACTTTGAATGCATTTTTGAGTCCAAATGGCTCGGAATTTGGATAGACCTATTTCAAGGCGCAATGTTCTCCTATCAGTCTAGTTTACTTAGAAATTTGAATCACTCAATTCGGAAAAGTGATGGCCAAGTTATGGCCAAAATATAGTCATGGGGTCGGAGAAAACAAACTGGACAGCATCTCCCTTTGATACACCCATGCCCTTCGACCGAAATTAACCCGAGTAAAAGAAAAACCCTACCTCAAATGGCGTGATTTCCCGGGACACCGCCTTTTCTCGGTTTCCATGATAACCCAAACCTTGGACCTTGGCAGAATCTTATGATTCTAGTACCCACGTGTAGCTCGCGTCGCATAGATCAACTTTAATTCTTGACCTAACGAGATTCGACAGACGAAATTCCGTGAATCGAAGAGAGAATATTGCTTTTCTCTCCCTCTCTCTCTCTACGGTTTGGATTAGAGTAAAAAATGAGATCTTTTGGTAGTTTAGATTTTTTTAAGCTATTTATACATGAGACACGTGGCTCACGTCGTGCCACGTGTCACTCTCTTGATGCGTTTTTCGTCGCAAATATTTATTTGATCTCGATTCATTTATTTATCTTAAATAAATAACAAATATTGACATTTTCAGGATTTTTAAAATCCGTTTCGAGGTCCACTTGACGCCCGTCGCCTCGAATTTCGTGAAAATATAGTATCACCGAATTGTGAAATTTGATTGGGTAACTAGATTTCGCGAGACAAATTCAACGGTGAAGTCCGTTTCGTCATCCGAGATCTAGAAAATTTTCAGATTTTTCTATGGCAAATTACCGTTTTGCCATTTTTCAGAAAAATTGCATTTTCACCTCTTAATATAATTTTTTTTTCATCTATTTCAGCTTCTTTAAACTCAATACATTATTATGAACATTTTTTTTTTATTTTCAAGGCTTGTTTTTCGAATTTTACTATTCATTTGACTGTTTCCAGTCAATTACCTAACTGATCGAACACGAAATTCATATTAGTAGGCCCAGCAAATTGGTGCTGACAAAAGTTAGAGATACAAAGCAGATGAGATGAGAAATCCTCCAAACTGCTCAAAGTTATGTGCGTGAACTGATATTTGATGGTTCCGATCTAAGTAAGTAACAATTAGGCATGTTGGTTTTAAGAAGGAAGAGGTGAGAAAACTTCTAGATCAGAGTATTTCTCTCAATTTTCGAAACTAATGTTTTAAAAATAGGGTACATTCCTAAAAGAATGAACCGAGTGGGCCAAATTAAAATTGCATGGCTTCCCCGACCCTAATAATGTTGCCCTCAGGTGTTTCAATAGTTGAGTGTTGTCACAATACGATGGTGGTGATGTCGCGACATAACTACATGATGAACTCCAGCAGGAAAGGACCATAGTCATGACATCAAGTACTGAAGTTGTGACATGAAGCCTCTATCATCAATTCTTCTTTATTTCTTATCTATTTTTGTTCTTACACCTTAACACTTTTAAACATCCGATGTAGGACTTGCCGAATCTTTCTTTTAAACATCCAACGTGGGATTTGCCTTTTAAGTCCACCAAAGTCAAATAACAAATAAGCACTTAGAGGAAGTTAACTCTAGGTTAGATTTAATAGTTGTATGACCATTGGGATGCGCAAACTTTTGTTGTTTCTTATAAACAAATATATATATATATATATATATATATATATATATATATATATATATATATATATATAACTTTATTTAATTTTTTATTGATATATTTGCAAAAGCTTATATTTTAAAATATCAAATATAAAAATAAATATTATAAGTACAATTTATTTCCATATATTTGAATTATTATTTTTTCATTTTAATAATATGTAATTATATATTTATTATTTGATTGGTTCACCGTGGTTTGACCATTGATTGGATTAGTGGTATGTAAATGGATAATTTTTCTAGTTAAATGATCGGTTGAGTTTCAAAATATTGGTTTTTATTGTTACTATACTATGTACGCTCATGATGAATTTTTCATCCTTGTCTCCAAAAAGAAAAAAACATATTGAAACTCATCATGAGATCATATGCCTTCCTAAGTTCTCAATTATAAGTAAATTTTATATCAAACATAACAAAAATAAAAATAAATCTAGTACCATAAAAAATTAAGTAAATACAACTTATCTAAAACTCCTAAATTTAATCTTAATAATTAATTATATCCTAATGGGTAGCCAATCCAAGGTGGCGTTTGTTTTTTGATTTAAAAATTTGAAGGCTAATAGGCTTTCGTTAAAACTGTTTGTTTTAAAATTTTAGCGACTTAATTTTGAATTTTTAAAGTTCGAATAGAAAAAGTGAAAATATTTGAGTTTTATTCGAGAAAAATCATTTTCATAAAAATAGAGAAAAACTCAATTATAAAATCTGTAGCTGCGGGATGACAGCGGGAGGGTTTGGAAATAGGCGGTCCGCTTCCGTCCGGATCGTTTATTTTTCGATTACAGAAACTTGTCTCATTTAAAAAAAATTAAGCAGACGGGCGGAGATGAGAAAATTCTCAAACTAAACCGTTTACATTTACTGTTTCTATTTTTTGAATTTTAATTTTTTATATTTGCTTTTATTTTATTATATTAAAATTAATATTTTTCATAAAAATAAAAAATATTATGAGCCACATAAAATTATATATTAAAAAATTATAATAATAATTTTATTATATTAAAGTATAAAAAATATAATAATAAAGAATTATTTTTAAAATATAACGGAAGAACTATTATTATTATTTTGATACGTAGTTACATATTCTTACGTCGGATCGTTTTTGCCCCGAAATAATTTATTTCTTTTCGATTCACTTTATTTTAAATGAACTTAGCGAAGCCATTGTGAAGCTTCCGATATTTTTCGTAAAAATCTACGTCACTTGGAGTCGTGACCAGTATCCTTGTAAAAATGGGAAAAATTTCCGCTTGTCTCGAATTCAACGAGCTTTTACGGATCACTAGATTTTGCGAGGCAATTTAACGGCGTAGTCCGTTTCATCATCAAGATACAGAAAATTTTCCTGAGCTACCTGAATCTTTATGACAATTTATTTTATTAACATTTTGCAATTTTGAAAATTTCCTAATTTTCCGGGTTTTTCTGAGGGTGACAATCGCGAATCAGTTTCGGATTTGAAAATAAACTCAAACTTATTAAAAAAGCGCGATTATAATTAAGCCAGCGTCAGGTAAAAATAGGTTGGAAATGGACTCAAAATAATACAGCACCGTTGTCGACACTACTTTACGCAACTCAATATTAAAAAACAAGCGAGCTTGTCTTGTCTTTGTCATCTTGATACGTGTCGGATAAAAAAGTTACATTGGCGTTAAGTAAAAAAGCAAGCGTCGCGAAGTCGAAATTCGTAAATAGCGTTTAAGTTGATGGGCTCCAATCGTTCTTTTTTTTTTGCCGATATTGGGCCAGGCCCAACTATAAAACAATAGGATGTTGGACACAATGACGAAAAAGTTACACGATCCGAATGAACAAGTTGAATGTTGGAATCGCTAACTCAGCGGAAACTTAGTGGAATCAGAGAACTCTTTGTATCCGTAAGTAGTCTTCACTCTTATCTGAATTTTAATATCAAATTATGTTTGGTTTACCAGAAAATTAAGAATATGCATTTTTTTGTTATAACTTGTAAGCATGCGTTTCTTGATAAAATTACTCCGCATTATTGACGAGTAGAGATAAAGCTTTTAAGGGTGGAGTGGGTAGAAACCCAAATTAATCTTTTTACAATCTTTGTTAAGTTTGAATGCCTACACATTCTTACGGCCGTCCAGAAATTTTTTCTAAGTTTTCATTTTATTTCTTTTTAAAATGAACGTTTCTTGATTTATTACAACATCATCCAGCATTTCTTGATTGAATCACAGGGCTCTTTGTAATGGTAAGTAGGCTTAGTATAGTTCTTTCTTCCTGTTTGGTTGAATGGAAAATTCAGAAGCGGCAACTGTCTTTTCAAAATCAAACCATGTTTGGTTTACGAGAAAATTAGGAATATGCACTTTTTTGTTATAACTTGTAAGCATGCGTTTCTTCATTAATTTACTCCGCATTATTGACGAGTAGAGATAAAGCTTTTAAGGGCGGAGTGGGTAGAAACCCAAATTAATCTTTTTACAATATTTGTTAAGTTTGTAATGCACATGGGGATACGATTCTGCGACACAGATACATGCATGGAAGAACACAAAAATCAATTTAATGGAAAAATTGTAAATTACACCTTTGGAATCCATGGATCTCTTCTTAGTTGATCTTGAACCGATGAAGAAGAAACGTGAATGAGAACCGATCTGAAAGTCTCGAATCTTCTCAAAGCAATACTGTAGCGGCCTTATGGGATTGCCGATCACCTCTCGGAAGCATTATGAGAGAAAGCGAATGTGATAGAAATGCTTGTAGGGTTTGGGAGGGACTTGACTCTTAAATAGAGTTAGACCACGGGCCCTCTCATAACGGGCAGGCCGGGCAGCAGGCCACACCTGACCAGCCCATATGATTTATGCAAAGCCCAATAACCTTACTTAATTAGACCAATCTTAATTGATTTTAATTCCCGATTAATGAAGCCCACTTAATGAAAACGCACATTCTCTGGCAGGCGATATTAATTGAAATAGCTGATGTGCGCCTTTATATTGGTCTAGAGATTTATTCATAATAGTCAATCCGATCCCATGAAGTCTCGAACAACGAGATCATAGGCGATAGTGCATGTACTCACCTTGGCCGTAGTGGTCATAGTCTTTCAACTGCGATATGGATTCGATATGGTAGTGTGTTTAAATGGACATCTTATCATAATGGTGATACTTCGTAGTGTTATCCATTTTGTTAGTCCAATTCTCATAAGTGTCACAAACCTAGTGTGTCACGAGAATATCCATTATGGTTCAACGAACACAGCCATATATGTTACCTTGATAGGTAACTTTACTTAATGTGTAACAAAATATACTGTGAGGCTAATGCGAGAATGCCCCATAGCCCAACTATTCAAGGTTTACACAATGCCTTGATATTTTCATTGATTATATGTACCGACTTTCGATAAACCTACATTCACAAATACCTTATTGAATGTAAAGAAGTTGATACATATTCGAGTAATACAAATAATGTAGTGAATTGAACCTTTATTAGAGCAACTTAAAACTTAATAGCTCCCACTAATTCCGCGGTATCCCATGATACTCCTAAGCCCCATGTTAATGACATGTCGTTCAAATACACAAGAAATGAAGGCCTTTAGTTAGCGGATCTGCAATCATATCATCCGTTGATATGTGTTCCAATGCAACGTCACCGTTTTGAACTTTTTCCTTTATGGTCAGGTATTTGACCTCCATGTGTTTAGACCCCTTGAGACCTCTGTTGTTGTTAATAAACAACCTTTGCGAGTTTTGTCTGTCCTAGTTGTATGGGCACATCCACAAAATCAAACAGGTTAACTCCTTAATTGGGTTTCGGAGCCAAATTGCTTGAGTAGTTCTTTGAAAAGCATGCTCTGAAACTAAAACATGGTAGGGGATCACGATTAATTTACGTTCTCGGCTGATCTGCCTCTGCTAGCAGTATGGCCGGTTTGTTGTCTTCTTTCATCACAGTAAGTCTGATCACGAATACAATGTATGATCTGATATGTTTATAATCAACCTCTGATCTTGTCTCTTATTCTCAGCATGTGACATGTGATATGTGCCGGGTTGGGATAGTGTCCTGATCCACCATTCTAAGCGATATCGATTCTAATGCTTTGGCGTATAACCTCCAGTGTTTGGCGTAGGTGTCTTTGTTGATCTGCTCTCAGTGATCGTTATAATATTCATTATCTTGCATAGTATGAGATTCTGGCTTACATAGTTGCATGTTGAATCTTTCTAAACACGATCAACATATGCCTCTGAGATAAACCCGATAGTCTGCCGAGAGCGATCCCTATGAATCTCGATACTGAGACGACGCCTCACCAAGGTCCTTCATATCAAAGTTGTTTGACAACATCCGCTTTGTCTCATGCAGTAGACCAAGGTCACTGCTTGCAAGCAGAATATCATCCACATAGAGTATTAGGAAAATGAATTTCCTCCCACTGATCTTGCAGTATATACATTGATCTACTTTGTTCTCAACAAAACCATATGAAGCAACAACACTATGAAACGAGTACCATTGTCTAGAAACTTGCTTGAGACCATAAATAGACTTTTCGGTCTACATATGAGTTCTGGATCATTGCCACAAAACCTTCGGGTTGCATCATATAGACTTCTTCTGGAGTCTCCATTGAAAGCACAGTTTAACATCCATGCAGGTGTAACTCCGTATCAAAATGACAGTAATGCCATGATCACTCTGAAAGAATCTTTAGAAATTTGGAGAAAAGTTGATTCATAGTCTACTCCTTCTCTGAGTGAAGCAACTGGCTACGTTACGGCACAAACTTCTCAGTCTTTCCTTTATGGTCCTTTTAGTCTTATACCACCCATTTGCGACCAATGGGTCTATGACCTCGGGTAATTCAATAAGTTCCCAAACTCCATTATGCCTCATAGATTGAATTTCATCTCTCATTTGCATCTAACCAGTTCGGCGAGGACAAGCTTGACTTCCTCATAAGTTATTGGATCAGGTCACGGAGACCGATATCGTATTCTTGCTCTCTATATAAATTAAATAGTCAGGTGGTATAGTTGATCGTCTCTCCTAGTGGATCTCCTTCTTTGGAGTAGTAGCCACGTGCACTTTGAGAGCCTTGATGAACTTCATTAGGAATTTTGTCTCAACAACGGGATCCTAGTCTCGACAGGTTCAATATGGTGTGTGGAGTTTCCACGATTGTATTTGTAGCAGGAGGAGATACAGATACCACATTACTCTTCTTGCTCTCGATGAGTGACGACTACTTTCTTCGGCCACATCAAGCTTCCAGCTTGTTGCATGCGTGATTCATGATTAACGTGCCTCCGTTGGGATTATAGAGGCAGAATATCCCTTTGAATGTTCGGGTAAGATACAAAATAACACCTAGTGGTTACAGGTCCAACACTTAATGTTGGATTATATAACTTTACTTCTGAGACATCCCAGGCAACAAGATGGTTTAAGCTGAGCTTCGCCGATCCATAACCAAAGAGTCAATGGAGCAGCTTTCGTAGGTACACGATTCAAAATGTACAAAGGCTGTTTTCAAAGCTTCACCCATAGAAAACCGGAAATAAATTTGTCCCTTAATCATACTCCTTACCATTTCCATAAGAGTGCGATTGCGCCTTTCGGCTATACCATTTTGCTCAGGACTCCCAGGCATAGTAAACTGTGCCACTATCCCAAAGTCCTCTAAGTATTTGGAGAATGGCCCTTTGGTATCGGCATCGCCATGTTTGCCATAATACTCTCCACCTCTCGGTCGGATCTAACAACCTTTATGACTTTTCGGTGTTTCTCGACTTGATCCCGAAAAAATCTTGAACTGTCGAGACACAGTTTCTTTTAATCAAGTACAAATAACCATATGAGAATAGTCATCAATAAATGTGATGAAATAAGAATTTCTACACAAGGTTTACATAAGGTCCACTTATATCGGTGTGAATGACTGTAGAGTCGAACTACGAATGCGGTTTTCTTTCTTATCTTGGTCATTTACCCTAGCAGTCGCATCTCTAAGTCATTTTTAAGAAGCGACGGGATATTAGTCTTTGATAGCCTTTCTACTCTATCCTTAGAGATATGGCCAAGTCATTATGCCATAATGCATAAGACTCATCCTTAGGTAATGGTCTTTTGAAACAACCTTTAATTTGTATAAGCCACGTATATGTCATCAGAGATAAACAATCTATATAATCCGTTGGACATATGACGATTGACCTTATTTGAATTAGAAATATTGAAATAATGTGCTCTTAATTTCAAGAATAATCATGAATCCAAACATGATACTGAAGCTATTCCTTCTAAGAAGGTACGCCAAATGTGTCTTTCAACATCGACTTAAAACGAATCTAAAATTAGATTACATCTCCCACGAACATGACTTGACCTTCTCGTTATTTCCCCGCAGTGAGCTTTGATTCATCCTTGTTTGGCTTCCTCAGGTTTATGAATCCACTGTATGGTAAATGCAGCAGTGATTAGTTGCTCCACTATCAAGCCACAGGCTGGATGGTGCTTGGTAGAGTTGGATTCACAAACAGGAGTAGTAAAGAATCATTACATGTGCCTTGGACATCAAGCTTTGAATTTTGCAGTCCTTCTTCATGTGACCTTTCTTCTTGCAAAGAAGCAGCGATCACCATCACCCTTTTCAAGAATGTCTACTTTGGACCTATGTTGTCGGATTAATAGGTAGTTTCATGAGCACCTTTATGAGTTCGACTTTTGAACTTCTTATTCTTTCTCTTATGGGAACTAGCAGCATATAAGGCCACATGCTCTTTATCCTTCTTAAGCTTCTCTTCCTCTGCCACCACCCTTGCTATCAAGTCATTTACTGACCAAGTTTCATCTTGGGGATTGTAGTTTGTCTTTATAATCCCAAAATCGAATTGGAAGGGTGTTGGGCTGATGCACAATGCAAGCATCGAGAATGGTAACATTAAGAGCTTGGAGCTTAACCTTTAGGTCTACCATCACGGACATAATCCTAACCCCCAGTTGTACCATCATGCTTCATGTTGAAGAGCTTTTGGAGAAGTGTTCCAACCTCAGCATTGGACGAAACTCGATTTCTAGCCTCTATAGCTGCCATCATTTCCTTAGCAGTACAGTCTACTGGTAAACCACTTTTCAAGTGTTCTTGTATGGATTTCTTCATTGTCAACAAGCAAATCCTATTGCTCCTCTCCCAGGCAGCAAAGTCAGTTTTCTCAGCTTCAGTACTGGAGGATGTGATATCTGCCGGCTTATCCATTGTAGCGCCAGCAGACATCCGCCCGTCCGTTCAAATTGAAAATCCTCTTTCCATTTCTTGAAATTCAATCGATAAGGATCTCAATTGAAATGGAATTACCGCTCCTGTGAAAAATTGGTAGAAAAATAAACATAACAATACAATCAGCATCATGTGAATACTCGCAGAAATTACATACATCATCACATAATCACCTTTGGCGAAAATATGACATACGGTTAGCACATTTCTCCACATGACCATGGCCATGAACATATTCTAATCATACATTGTTAAATCCACCACCTTGCAGTTGTATGAACTATAGATCAGTCATTTCTCATTGCATGCCATCATGTATCCTCATGAATTAACACATGATCACCTCCTTTGGGAGTATGACCACGTAATAAAACATGAGACATCCCACGATATGAGCCAGTGTTTCTCAAATCCAATCAAGTGTGCCACTTTGTGGTCTGTTGTTGAATCCTTGAAAATCACTCATACCAAGGATAAACTTAATATGTCACATTCATTATATATAATGCCAATTATAATGTTCAATTATTAATAGTCAATGCTTTTAGATTCTACCACGACCCTTATGCAGTGATATTCATGTTAATACCTTATGTATTTCAAAAACCATAGAGAAATACCAAAAATCGTGAAAAAAATACCTAATATCTTGGCATACATTGGGTTCTTGCATTTTCATATCTTTAAAAGCTTCAAATATGCTAAGTCAATATACCAAATTGTAGAGAATTTCGAATCTGAATGTGAAATTATCAAAATTGTCTGAAGAATTCCTCACGCCCTGTGGCATACGAGGTTCGGCGCGTGTGGGCGCGGCGTGGCGGCAGCGTGCCGAGTGCAGCGTGTTGGCCGGTCGGGTTTGACCGTTGACCGGTTGACGTTGGCAGTCGGGTTGGTGACCCGGTTGACCCGTTGGCCAGATCGGGTGATATCCGGTCGGGTCTGGGTTAGTCGAGCGGCGTCGGCGGTACGTCATTGCCATTGGCCGACCGCGTCGGCGCTTCGCGGCGGTCAACAAGCGGATCGGGTAGATCCGGTTTAACCGGTCGGTTCTTGTGAAAGGTCATCTTTGGCGTCATCAATGGCGTCAGCTGACCGTTCAGTTCAGTCTGTGGCGTGTCTTTGCCGCAGCGTCGACAGCGTGGCGTGTGGCTGGCGTGACGCGTCTTGAAGATTCCGGCTGACGTGCCACCCACCGTTGTATTCGTCTCTTATTTACAGGATTCAAATATGTAAAAAATATTTAATTTTGGATGTATGGAAAAAACCCGGCCCCAGGCCAGAATGCTCGTTTTCGAGAGAAAACCAAAAAATTTTCTCCAAATCCTTATGTTTTGAGTTCTAATCCGTGATTGGCTCGATACCAGCGCCAGGATCAATTCTTCCAACCTAGATGCATGCTGGAAGAACACAAAAATCAATTTAATGGAGAAAAATTGTAAATTACATACCTTTGGAATCCATGGATCTCTTGCTTCGTTGATGCGGAACCGATGAAGAAGCATTGAATGAGAAGCCGATCTCAAGGATCTCAAAATCTTCTCCCAAACAACCCTTTATAAGCGGCCTTGCTCAGGATTGCCGTCACTCTGGAAGCATTATGAGAGAAAAGCGGATGTGATAGAAATGTAACCTTAGGGTTTAGGAGGACTTGAGCTTTCCTTAAATAGAGTTAGGCCGCGGGCCCTCTCATAGCAGGCGGGCGAACTCATTACACCGGCTTGACCCATATGATTTATTAAGAAGCTAATAACCTTACTTAATTAGACAATCTTAATTCAGTTTTAATTCCAATTAATGAAGCCCACTTAATGAAAACCTTACAATGCCTACACATACTTACGGCCGTGTTTGATGACCCAGAATTTTTTCTAAGTTTTCATTTTATTTATTTTTAAAATGAACGTTTCTTGATTTATTACAACATCATCCAGCATTTCTTGATTGAATCGCAGGGCTCTTTGTAATGGTAAGTAGGCCTAGTATAGTTCTTTCAAGTTTAAAATCAATTCCTGTTTGGTTGAATAAAAAATTCTGAAGCGGCAACTGTCTTTTCAAAATCAAACCATGTTTGGTTTACGAGAAAATTAGGAATATGCACTTTTTTGTTATAACTTGTAAGCATGCTTTTCTTTATTAAATAACTACGCATTATGAACGAGTAGAGATAAAGCTTTTAAGGGTGGAGTGGGTAGAAACCCAAATAAATCATTTACAATCTTTATTCAGAAGTTTGTAATGCCTACACATTCTCATAAGCCTTGTTTGATGAAAATTTTGTAGGTTTCATTTTATTTCTTACTACAGCATCAGCATTTCTTAATTCTTACAGAATTTTTTGAATGAATCATGACTCTTTGTAATGGTAAGTAGGTCTCATAGTTCTTTCAAATTTAAAATAAATTCCTGTTTGGTTGAATAGAAAATCACGTCCCAGAACTCTTTCTCTTAAGTTGTACTTAAAAAAATTTGTTGGATTATTGACTATGCATTTTGGACGGAGTGGAGTTTATTTCTGAGTGAATCTTTACGGGTGGAGTGGGGATAAAATTCAATTTTTTTGTCAGTATTTGTTAAAGTTTCGAAAGCCTACACAAATTCTAACAATTGTCTTTGATATGACAAAGAAAATGTTTTCATTTTATTTCTTTTAAAATAAGGGTTCTTGATTCTTTATAAGAACCTTAGATACATAGACCAGAAAATTTCCAGAAACAAAAAGAAAATTACGTAGAGAAACAAGATGCTGGGTTCGTTTGATTTTCTAACATTTTCTATACCTTTAGAAATATTTTTTTAAAAAGGTAAAATAAAAACGTGGTTTTTTCATTGGCTAATGACGAAGCCATGACACCGGACATATGGACTACAAGGTTTATTTATTTCTGATATCTTGTGCACTTCGATCGGTATGTTTGAATTAAAGTGTACAAAATGATTAATTTTTATTTTTATTTTATCCATAAACTATTTTAAATTTATTATAGTTATTTTTAGTACGAAAAATTGTCAACTTACGTTATGTAAATAAAAAATTATTTCGTACTAGAACAGGTTTTTGTTCTTCGGCGGGCTGTGGAGGTCATAGAGGTTCCGGAAGTGCGGTCGTGAGGTCCAGGTACATACGATTCATATTGTGAGTTGAGTATTGGTATGAATGCGTGCTCATATTTGTACTCTGCAGTTTAGTTTGGTTCTATTTAGTCTATCCATGAATAAAATAGTTATTTCTTTGGTTCTATTTTAAATAAACTGAATGCGTGCTCATATTTGGCATCTGCGGTTGCCAAAATGCATGTTGATGGTTATCTTAAATCTTTGGTAAGTACACTACTCGACGTGTATATTAATTTGTTGGAAAAATCGTGTTGCCTCAGCAATAGGTTTGCAAAATTTCCGAAAACCCATGTGAAATCTTTAAAGGCCATGTTTCTAGGTAAAAATGGTGAAAAGGTTAGAGAAAATGATTGAGCCATGGATTTAGAAAGATGCGGTTGAAAACTGATCATTGAAAGAAATTATTTGGCAACCTAAGCCCTCATAGTCTAGTATTTGAGCTTTTCCCTCCCAAAGACCTCATATCTATAGGATGTTGTTCATGCTTAAATACTCATAAGCCTTCATATTACTAACCAATGTGAAACATCGTGGACTTAGGGTTAGACATGATTGACCTAAGAGTTAGACATGCTTGCAAAGAAAGACTAGAGAGGTTTGCAAAATTTTCTCATAGTAGAAATTTTAAAGAAGAAGCCCTATGAAAGTTTAGATCCCTACAGCTTTGTCTCGGTTTGCACAAGTCTATGTAACTTTTCCTTACCCATGTGAAAATGAGAAGTTGCGGTTTTTCATGATCTAGGTAAAATTTAGAGCCTAAAACCCCTCCCCATGGTTAAAGCCAAACTCAGTATGCCTTGTGAATGAATTTGTTTTGTTCGAAATTTTTCGCACAAGTATGCAAAATTTTCACAAACGCAAAAGAAACTTCTCAGCCCTAGAACCAAAATCGAGCTCTCTATCATATTATCTTAATAGCATTTTAAATCCCTCTTTAAAGTTTTTTCCTTCGTATCATTTAGTCATACCATTTTTCAAATCTTTCCTTGGAAATTTTGGAGATAAGGTATGCCTCTCTTCTTATCTCTTCCTGCTAATTAATATCTAAGCTCCTCTTTAGCCTAACTTGATGTAAATCAAAGTTGACCACCTTCTTCATAGCCCTCCAAGCCTTGTATTCAAGTTCAATCCGAAGGTGAGATGCTTTCCCAAATACAAGCCTACAATGAGGTGCTCCAAAAAATGTTTCAAAAGTTGCTCTATAAGCCAAAAGTGCATCAGACAAGTGCAAGACCAATCCTTCTTGTTAGCACTCACTATCTTGGTGAGGATGTTTTTGGCTTCCCGATTTGCTAGCTCAACTTGGCCACGGGTTTAAGGATGATAAGGAGTAGCTACTCTATGCTGCTTCTTTTTTTTAGTAAAGCTACCCTATGCTAAACACCATACTTTGCAAGGAGATTATTGAAAATCTTATTGTAAAAGTGAGTGCCTTCTTTAATGATTATGGCCTTAGGGTTTCCAAACTTTGAGAAAATATTCCTTGGAGGAATTTATGTTCACCTTCTTCTAATAATTAGTCCGGTAAGCCATGGCTTCTAATTATTTGAAATGTAACGAAACCCCACTTAAAATATGAGTGCCCAAATGAGTTAGGGAAACACCTCATAAAATAAATTCTCCAAACATAAACAAATTTAGCCACAAGGATGGGACTCAAGGACATAAAGGGTCTCCTTGAAAATTTCCCTATTTGGCGCTTGTCACGTCAAACACATCTCATTTGCATCCTTAAATAAAGTAGGCAAGTAGAAACCTAGTTGAAGAACTTTCGCAATTCCCTTTCGAGTTGCTATGCGGCCTCCAGAAGCATAGGTGTGGCATTAATTCAAGATCTCTACTTGCGCTTCTGCTAGTACACATTTTCTTGTGACTTGGTCAACAAAATATATGTAGAGATAAGGCTCATCTTAGTAGTAGACATGTACCTTGGACATTAGAAAGCTCCTTGATTCGTTCGCATGTGATGTATGTAAGGATCAACAAAATTTATACCTTTAACAACAACTATGTTATCTTGGTTACAATAGCATATTGGTTCTTAGATTGTCCACGGAAGGGGTATTCTCAATGAGAGATGTGTTTCAGCTTAAATTAATTAAAATTGCTCAAATGAAAGGCAGTAATGACTGAATCATAAATAAGTCGGTGCTGAATGAGAATGAGTGGTGCTAGTTAGGTTCATAGGCTACAATCACCTATGGTGAATTAGGGATTTTAGGGGGGTTTCTAACCTTGTGACTAGGGAGTGAACATATAGTTACCCACTAGACAAAAGATAGGGCTTTCTAACGATATAGAAATATGCTTAATTACTCTAATACATGGAAATCAGTTCAGCAATGTGCATCCAACATTTGACTCTAATATATAGATAGGGCATTCTGGAAGATTTCGCAAGCACCTTGTGAAATCCCTTGATGCTTGATAGGTCACCTTCTTTTCTACCGAATCTCCCAGATGTTTTTGGTCCTTGGGATGTGTGATGAGGCAATTTGAATTTTGGGAAAAGACACGATCTTATAATTGAAATTCGAAGTTTCTTGAGATTAATACATTACTATAAGTAATTTATATTGAAGGAGCTCTCTAAGATCAATCTTTCAAAGTTGATATAGAAAGGAATTAAGTTTGTTTGGTCTAATGATTGTGAACATGGCTTCCTAGAGTTGAAGTGCAAATTGGTAATAACTCTTATTTTGTTTATTTCATTATGTTTAAGAGGATTCGTTTTATATTATGATGTCTTTTATTAGGATTTAGGTTATGATTTTATGCAATATAAAAAATTTGTGTTCCATGTTTCATCAGTGTTCTATTTTAATTTTTTTTGCTTTCAGTTCTTGTAGTATATTGGACCTTTCTTGCTAAAATTAGCAGATAACTGATCGAAGTTTTTTAGAGCTATGATGGCTTCGAAAGTCCCAATGGTAATGTTTCTTTTCTTTTTTTAATTTTAGTACGGCTTCTATTAGCTTTTTAATTTTATTATGTTGAACATAGCTATTGCTTATGCCACTGTCATGAGTAGTGATATTTCCCAGAATATACTTAATATTCCTTTGGGATTTCATAAAAAATTTAGTCAGGTTGTAAATATTCGTTAAAATTATTCTTTTTATGTGGCAATTTGGAAAACTGGAAGTTCTAAAGGAATTAAATTATTTTTTAGTTTGTGATAATACTTCAACATGAACTAACATGATTTTCTACATATTATAGGGAGATAGTTTTACCATGAAATATCGTCTGAAGAAGAAGAAGGTGGTCGACTTTCAAATGGCAAATATAGATGAAATTGGTCCTGTAGCAGTTAGATTTGCAACTGGAAAGGAGGACCATTCGATTGTCTCATATGACATTGCATCTGAAGTAGGGTCCTCATACATTTTAAGCACCATAATGAAGCCTGCTGTAGAGGGGGGAAAAATAATGTTGGTGTATGAAAATTTTGGTACCACGCTCAGCAAATGGATAAAGAGGAACGAATTTGTGAGAGACGGGAATCTCACAATTGAATTTTTGCAAATCATGCGGTGTGTGAGAAGAATTTTATAGTTTTGTCCTTTGAATTTTAAATATTTAAAAATATTAATTTTGGTATATGTTAAAATTTTTGCAGGGATATATTGAGAGGGCTCGAACACCTTATGGACAAACAAAAATACCATGGACAACTGAGCATTGATAGTATTGTTATTAAAGGAGATAGAGCCAAACTGGTCAATATGCAGGCTATATATGTGGTCTCACAGTGATTGTGAAGGTTTTACTACTTAATTATGGAAGACATTTTTAAAGTTGCGCAGATGCCATATAATCTTAGATTACTCCTTCAATTTCTGGGAGACCATGACATTAGTGAAAAGTAAGATTATTATTTAAAAATTTTAGCTACAATTTCTTTCATATTTTTTTTTTATTTAAACTTATGTTTTAAGATTAATTTACTTTTTTTCCTTCTATGCAGGACCAGATTATCAAATATAGGTAGTCACCCAATTTTTTTGGGAGCTCAAGGAAAGCTATGGTACCTATTGAAGGCTTCCACAATTTTGGATTACGAAGGTATGGCGGGTGCCACAGCCTTCAATCTATCATCACTAATAGGCACCAAGGACTGGATTGTGAGGTTGCCCAAATATTCCTGCCTGAACAAAGTTAAGGAAAAATCCCATCGAGATGCCTTTCCCATCACTTTCCTAAGGTTTAGCAGAAACGTGGTTGTACACATCAATGAGGTTAGACTAGTATTTCAATTTGAATTTAATGTTTTGATTCTAGGGCAATCAATTGAAATTATTTAAATTGTTTTTATAGGGGGCAATAAGGAGGATAAACCTTGGTGAGTCTAATGGGAATGTAGTTACGTATAAAAAGCTTGCATATATTTTGGAAGACTTGTGGCCAGGTTTTCTGAGCATTATCCATGAAGTGTATCATGCTTCTGGTGTTAAAATGTTTGTTTTTGATGAGTAAGTATTATTTTACTTATTTATTTTTAAATTATAATAATAAAATCATAAGACTTAGAATAATTTTATGCGCTTCATGTTTCTATGGTTTTATGCAGCCTCCTTAAGTGATGAAAAGAAGTTTTGTGTGTCTCATCCAGGTATATCTTTTATTTATTTTTATTTCTTTCATTTAAAAAAGAAAATCTCATATGATAACTTTTAATGAACTTATTTTTTTGAGTGACTCATCTTGTTCTCTTTATGCATTTATAGTGAAAGCAAGGAAGACGATAGAATTGTGAATGTTGATGCTACCAAGCCGGATGATACAGTTGGCCACACATCATAGCTATTGTAGATACCTTGAGAAAAAGTTCCAATAACTCTCCCAATTACTAATGGTTTTTCAGGATAAATTGTTTGTGAAAATATTTTTCATTTTTGTTTAGGTAAGGATGATGGCTATGAAAAGCATTAGGATAAGCATTCATTCATTGTTTGTGCATGTAGTGCCATTTCACGATCTCATTAAATAGAGTAGGCCATTTTGCAAATATTTTCACTCTTACTATTTGATATGATCCCACATTGGTTCCAAACAAAAGTGTGGAGTAGTACTTAAACTTGAGAGGTTCTCCCACATATCAACCGATCTGGGTCAGGGCTCTTATCAGCCTGAGGCCCTATCATCAGATGCCGTTGAGAGACGATACATCGCAAGAGAGGTCGTCTAAGGGGCTACCCAAGGCACCAAAATGGCCCCTGAGTGAATGCTAGCCGTAAAGCATGAGCCACCTAAAGTGAATGTCGCCTCGTGGACATCCTAGCTTTCAATAAGTATGGAATGATATTTATCCCACATCTGCCCATACAAAGTGTGGGAGTGGTACTTAAGATTGAGAGGTCTCCCACCTATTAGGCATGTCTTTTGGGATGGACTCTTCAGAACTTCTCAGTCTTAAGTACCACTCCATACTCGCGGTAGAACCGATGTGGATTGCATTTTGTGACACCCCAAATCCCAAGGGTCTTTTTCCACAGTAACCTTCAACAAGCTATATAATGTACCTCTTATTCACGCATATTCACGTGTCACTCAATCTATTAAGCAATGACACATAACAGTCCATCTCATTCAAGATTCTAGTAATTAGCAAGTAATTTAGTGCAATGATCAACTTTAGAAATCCAGGGGCACCAAATGCCATCCCTGTGCATATGGTTAGATTATAAACCTCGCAGAGCTTCCCATAAAGTCCAAAACGCGCAAAACTGACTCTGAACGAGGAAGCATGGTAATCCAAAGTCAAGGCCGAGCTCATTCCCTGCATACAGCTCACAATAAAGGAGGTCATCCTGACAAGAGCCTCTGACCGGCCTATATTTGGCAATCAAATTCCATCCACATGTGGTCGATTCTATATTCAAGGAGCTTTTCATAGAGTCTAAGAACACCTTAAATCAATTTCCCTGATGAGAAAGATGGCATTCAGCCAAAGTCGTACAAACCCGAGCTCATCTCCTCGCAGAGCTCTACCAAAGAGCCCATCCAAAGGAGGTCACCAAATTTCACACGCCTCATCCCCGGGCTGAGGCGGGCTACACACAAACCATACCCGCCGTGCTCCTGGCCAATACACCATCCCTTTCGATCTCGGGCCACACATAGCCTCATCCGTGCTAAGCCTCTACTAATATCTCATACCTAATGAGTTTGGCTAATGAAGAGCTCGCCCTCAGGCAGCGGGCTCACCCACGTAAGAGCTCACTACAAGAAAGAGGTCACCACCGCAAGAGCTCAAATTTCCTGAGGCAAAAGAGGTTAGCTCTAATTAAGAATAGCCCGCGCAAAGAGGTCAACTCTCTACTGTAAGAGCTCACCGTGCAAAGAGGTCACCTCGCCTGTAAGGCAGGCCCACCCCACCCAAAGAGGTCGGCCACTTAAGAGCCTCTACCACATCACATCCCTCTCGCACCCTTCGAGTAAAAGGCCATAACTTAGCCGTAGAGGTCCGATTCAGGATTTCAAAGCCTACACTGCTTGATGACGGGCTACAATATACCATAAGTAACTAGGGCCAAATTCCCTTTAATTCCCAAAAATCCAAATTTTAAAGCTGTGGGATAACAAGATAGATTGAAACAAGAGCGACCCTACGATCTCACGCAACCAAACATCCCCTCAAGGCAAGACACAGCCATTAGAAAATTGATTTAAACATATAATCCGAGTTTAATTACAATTTTATTTACATCATGCTATAAATTTGACAACATCTGGGGCTTTAAACAAAAACCGGTTTTCTACCTGGGGATATTTTACAAAAGAACACAAGAGGCCATCTTAGATCTTCCTCTTAACTAAGACCCCATGAAGTGCTGCTCTCTCGTGTACTCCTAGCATTCGAAAATATTTTCCCACTAACCCAGGGTGAGCTGTTCTTAAGAGAGAAAGTCTCCCACAAGGGCTACTCCCCACCTAAGTTCACATGCAATGGCATAATTCATAAAATCATTCACACACATTCATATAAAATATGCATATCTCTATATTAATGTCTATGTCATGCCCAGTCCTCACTGACTCTCTCATACATGCAATTTTTCTATGTATGAAATCTAGTTTAAAAAAAAGGCGTTTTGTTTTTGAAACCCACTGAACAACCTCTGATATCAAACAACCCTCTGAATATTTTACATACTTAGACAACACTTTGAATAGTAAACCACTGGACAACCTCCGAGTATCGAACCACTAGGCCATCTCCGAGAACCCCTTATTGGAAAACCCTCCGATAGAGTTCATTGGGCAAACCTTCGATATAATTTATTGGACAACCCTTTGAATACCCATTTTATTCATACATTCCACACTCCGATTCAATGCCACACTCCCGCAGGCCCATGCAATGATAATGCCACGCATAATATCCTTCAGTGTTACATGGCTGATGGAAACTGGCATGCAACACTCATAATACATGCTTCACACTAAGAATCGTGTTAATATATATAACAAGCATGCATATATTAACATCATTTTCTCACATTAACTGTGATGTTATTCAAACCAAAGAATAACACATAAAAACCTTGATTTCAATCTCCAAACTCGTAAAACAGCATGCACAAAGTATTACCAACCAAGACTCATCTCTGCTCAAATCCCAAACTACGTGAGATAACAATGAGTCTCTAACCCAGCTCAAAAACTACCTGCACTAAACCGGTCCCACTAACAACAACCTAACCCAAATTATTCTTTAAAACCAGCCCACTACTCTAAGCACATGGCTATTTCATACTCGAACAAAGACTAACCGTATAGAGAGAACCCCTACTCTCAAAGTAACCGCTCACCGTCGCAACTCCTCTGCTTTGTTAATCGAGAACTCGGGGCCGGTCTCTCTTTCCCTTTCCTGCTCTTCTCTTTCTTTCTTTTTTTTTTCCTTTTTCCTTCCCACCGAACAAATTGCTTTAGGTGGAGAATACTTGCCCAGGTGTAACACCCTTCCTCTCTTCTCATGACACATGCAAGATTCCACATGTCATTCATGGGCCCGCTTTCCCACCACTATCTTCTATTGCAAAGGATGGGCGTCAAGCACTGCTTCCACTTGCGCCAAGTGTCCTTCCTCAAAGCATATGGCATGCATCTTCATGCCATGTGTCACCCTCTCATTCGTCCGCTGGTTTCAAAATACGTGCATTTCGAATTCTTCTGGAACTACCGAAATTTGACTATGTACTAGATTCTCGCGGAGACGAACTCAATCTGATGACCTCGCCGTCATCCGGTAATCTAGAGAAATTCACGTGCCTGGCAACCCTCGCGGTCTATCATTTTACTTTATCCCGGTCTCACAAAGATATTCCATACCCTTAAGAAACCTGACGTCCGCGAATGACATTCACTTCGTGGCTCACACTTGGCTAGCATTCATTTTAAGCCCACTCGTGCATCTAAAATTTCCTCACTACATATTATCGACTCTCAAATGAAAGCACCAATGATAGGAGCCTCAAGCCCAATCGGAGAGCCCAACCTAAAAGACCGGCCTAATAGGCGGAGAACCTCTCAAGCTTATACTACTCCACACTCTCAGGTGGAATCGATGGGATCGTATAACACTCATTCTAATACAAAAGATAGAGTATCATGTGATTGCTCATCCCAAACCATATTTTAAACATGCGAAGCCTTTGTATGAGGGCTCGTGTTGTCTGAATTCCACCAAAGATGTCATGCCCCATAACCCACTCTAGGGACATGAAGGTCATTACACACAAAACATCCTTATTTTGTAATTTAAAGATTTCCAATTATCAAATTCCTAAATAGATTAATAAAATGAAATTCTATAATCTTCAAAATTCCAATCGCAATCTAAAACATCATCCAAACCTCCAAACCTGTCATTATCTAAAACTTCAAATTAAAGTAATCCAAATTGAAATTGAATCCGTAACATCTAATTATGGAATTCTAGAAAAATGATTACGGTCGAAGCCCAAGACTCCTAATAATGTTAAAATCCCATCCTAGACATTCACTCGCATGAATTGAATGTATCTGAAAAATTATCAACAAACAGGGATGAGCTCAAAGTCTAGTAAGTAATAAGAATACAGTTTTATTAATAAAATATTTTTAACTGTTGTTTCAAAATGGAAATATAACATATAATCAATTTCACAAAAACTTTTTGAGCATAATAAAACTAAAACTTTCAAACTTTTTATCAATGTTTCTTATTCATATCAAAATTATCTAATATGAAAATCAAAATCAAAACCACTAAAAGATATTTGTTCTTTGATTTTTGAATAGCAAATAGTATAAATTTGGTGGGACATAAAGAAACGGTTAACTATTACAACCTGTTGACTAAGACCACAGTGTCAATTATTATAACTCATAGATAAGGATCATAGTGTCAACTACTGTAAAAGGTTGACGAGGGTCATAACCAATTATTATAACCCATTAACGAGGATCATAGTGTAACCTATTGACAACGAGGACCATAGTTTCAATTTTTATAACCCATTGACGAGGGCCATAAACCAAAGTCAAATAGTTTTCTAATTCAACTTTATAAAACAATTTCATCATATCTCCAAAATTTATATTTGCATAAAAAAATCAAAACATACTTTTCATACAGTACTCATTTATTCGATCCATAGATAATCAAATAAATAAATAATGAAATAATGAAACTTTTCATAATTCATAATAATATAATAAAATCAGAACTTTTCACAATTCAAATAACATAAAAAAATGTATGCAATTATATATCCATTCATGACATGAGAATATAAAGATAATTACTTTTACCAGATGACATCATTATGGACATTATAGAATCAATTCCTTGAGTAAAAAAGGAATTGATTAGGTCACACCTATGAATATGCATGAGTTACAAACCAAGAAAGGAAATCAAAATTTCTACTTCTATCTCTTTTTCTTCATGGTGCCTCCTCCTTGCTTCTTGCTCATTTGCATCTCTAATCTATCCTAATTCTATGCAATCTAACTGCATAATTTTCAATAAGGAACCTCAAGTTACATTCGAGGGGAGTGAGATGAGAAGAGAAATACATTAGAGATAGAAAAAGGTAAGGACACTTAGGCCCTATTTACCAATAAAAAAAAAATCATGCATGCTCACATTGGCCTCAAGTCCATAATTATTCATCATGAATTCCATACACCCCTAGCATACATTTTCTAATTTTACAAATAAAGGTAATCGGTCTACATCAAGCTTATTTCACCTATATATTCTTTGACTATGAATTTATCTATTTTGGTTAGTCTAATGAAAGAGTGTATAAGGGTTGGTTGTTTGGTCAGAAATAGTCCTACTCGTGGTTCCTTACTTCTTCCTCCGGGCTTTTTATTTTATCTCAAAGATCTAACTAAACATCCCGTGTCCATGAACATGCATTCCCTTAATGCTAAGAAAGTTTCCTTCAAGTCATTTCTTAGACTATAGGAAAGTTAGCAACATATCAAAGATACTAAGACTCATGCCTATGTGTATCATGAGCCATGGATATACACTTTATTGCTTGTGGTTTAACCATTCCTACTCCTTTGGTAGCTAATAAATTTACTATATCTTCTACTTTTATTTTTACTTTATTATCTGCATAATTTGTACTTCTTCCTATAAATCCTATATTGATTACTAAATTACTTCCTTTAACTTCTGTTATTCATATCCTTTTTGTTTTAATTCCTATTTTTATATACTGTTGTAAATTTTTATGACTCATCATGAAGTTCGGCATAATAAACTATCTCTATATTATTATTCATATCAATTTATGTACTACATCACTTTTCCCATATTTGTCCAACTATCATCATATATATGTACTAGAGTTTTCGTTCATAAACCTTTTCTTCTTAATCATTTAATAGCCTATGGTTATTAATCCTAAATGAAAATGATAAATTTTCAATTTATCTATCACAATTTCTTCCTAATAATTTAAGTATAATTTTGTCACTTTCTAAAATTCGATTTTCATCTTCAATTTAAAACCCGAGAAAACTTTTAAAATTCCCTAAAAATAAAAAAAGGTAAACAAAGGATTTTGTAGGTTAATAGCATGTGCTGAAACCGGGAAGTTTTCAAGATCTCATATGACAAAACGGGCATCACCTAAGTGAATTTCGTTGAATTCCGAAATAATCAAAATTTCACGTTTTTCAAGGCATCAAGTGTCGGGTGACACATGGAAAGCCATGTGTCGGGTGACACATGGAAAGCCATGTGTCAACATGCATGTCTTTCCAAGACACATGGCAAGGTGTGTGTGTGACACATGGCAAACCATGTGTCAACTTGCATGATATGTGGAATTGTGTATAAATGGGAGTTCGCAACCAGTTTGTAGAGAGAGCAGTAAAGGAAAAGAGAAAGGGAGGG
Source organism: Tetrastigma voinierianum (assembly GCA_016808115.1). NCBI lineage: Eukaryota > Viridiplantae > Streptophyta > Magnoliopsida > Vitales > Vitaceae > Tetrastigma > Tetrastigma voinierianum. The sequence goes on along the minus strand of JAEQBH010007441.1, from coordinate 29,036 downwards.
AAAGAGAGAAAGGGAAAGGAGAAAAGAAAGAAAACAAAGGAAAAGGAAAAAAGTGAAAAGAGTGAAGGAGGCTCTGCGCTTTCCTCAATTCATCGCGTTCCGATGGTCTAACTAGTTGGACCAAGGAGTAAAGTTCGAGGATACTACGAGGGGCTACACTTCAAGAGGTAGGGATTCCTCCCCTACTTTTATTTATTTCTAAAATTCTTTCACATATTGCTACCGATTTTGGAACCGTTCAGGCATGTTAATGGCATGGAACCAGTTTGCTCGATTTTAAAGGGTCGCTACAGTGCTTAATTTGCTGAAAATTTGCATTTATGGAGTTGCCAAATGCTTAGCGACCCTAGCATGCTATTGTGTGGATTGGCTCAATAGTTCGACTGTGTACTCCAAACTTGACGACTATATTTCCTATCTCGAACTTTGATTCAGGCGTTTCTGACTCTATGAAAAGATCTTTGAGTCTAGAATATAGAAAAAAGCTAGTGATAGGAATTTGGTGCTCACATTGCTGAAATTTTGATCATAACACAAAGTGTACTAACTCCATGGCATGAAATGCTTGTTTGATGAAATGTTGATATGTGTATTAATATATTGACATATGATGAATTGTATGTGTAAACATGTCCATTACATGGCATGTCAGAGGGCTATTTATGGACATGTTATGTCATAATTTAGTCTAGAGGATAAAGTGCTTCAGTGCTTCATTACTTGACTAAGTAATGATTGTATGTGATGTCAGAGACACGCCAGGTGATACATCGAGATGAATGAGTTAATGTAGGATATTATATGCAAGTTTGATAATCGCTTCGTGATGAATTGGTGATATGCATGTTTAATAAAATTGTCCATATAGCTCATCATATATGTGATATCAGACAACAGTAAATGACATATCATTGAACGGGGTGTGGAGTGCAATGGTCAATGAATCGATACTACGCTTGTGTTTGATCGGCTGTTCACAATGGACAACGTCCTGTCTGCTAACTATTCATTTGTTTTGAGATAAAGCAAAAAATGACGTGTCTTTATCAGTATGATGGACTCTCGTGAAAGACTCTCCACTATGGTCGACATAGTCCCCAATCTGAAAATCCATAAAGTGTCTGGCTCAGAGCTCCACGCTTAAGACACCTCAAAATCCGCTACCCACAAAAAGGCGCATGATTTGAATATAAAATGATCATTGTGATGTATCATCCCAAAGCTTTCTGCTTATAAAAAATGGAATTTGTTTTGAAAAATGATCATCGAATGTCATTCGAAAGGATGGTTTTTCACACACGGGCTTTCAGCGCCAGGCGTGGGAGCCTGAGGACTCGGGGTGTATGGTACATGAAGAATCACATCTCATTTCATGGCATGTAGGATTCTATGGTAGAAATTACATTTTACATGGAATGATTGTGGTGAGTGTGCGACACTTAGGTGGGGAGTAGCCTATATAGGGGTTATCACTATTAGACGTGGCTCACCCTTTATGGGATAAACATTTCAAAGCAGGATGCACACCGCGACGCCATCCAAGGGCATCAGAAAAAGACCGACATGTGCCTTGATATTCATTTTGTAAAATATATTAGAACAAAATAGTTTTAATATATGATTTTGAATAAGAGTATGTAATAAACTCAAGGACTATTGTGACATAGTCTTGGGTAATATTTCTCAGTATAGTTTGAAAGTGGGTCTCTAGGTGGCTACTTTTACTCATAAATGAGTCTCTGAATGGGATATGATAGTGTGGTATCGAGATACGATACCCATAGGTATTCCTGCGACGTTGGATCAAGTTATTAATGAGACCCCCTCGGTCTGGGGGTGTCACAAACTTTGCATCGAGCATAAGTATACTACGCCCCAGCTTGATGGATATGGGTTTAAGTAATTAGATTTATCAAGTTCCGTGTCACAAATAGACATTGTGAGCATACGTGATTACCTGTGTGGATCGATGTGGCACGGTTTAATTCATTGCATCTATTGTGTGCATTTCATGTTTTGTTCCTAAATGCTACATGATTCGTGTTGTATGTTGTGTGAAGTATAGACATGGTAAATTGTATATAGGAAAAAGTTATAACACTATGTGGTCGAGAACATAACCTTAGGGTTTGAACAAGAACCGAACCCGGATAGCTTTAGATGTGATGTCTATTAATAGCTGGCCTAGGCAATGCTAGTTAGATAGGGAAACATGATCCATTCTGGATGTAATAAGACCCTATCGCTATTTGACTTGGCTGTGAGATGAAGCCAGGTAGAAGAAGAGGGACATCGAGGCTGGCAAGGTGGTGGATAACCAACTACCACTGGCCTATGACTAACAAGCTTTCATGAAAGCCATTGGTGTGGCGGCTGATACAATTGCATAGGCTAGTGCAACTATGAGCCAGGGAGGGTCGAGTATTCTCTAGAGATTCAAAGGACATCATCCTCAACCTTCGAGAGAGGGACCAATGAGGCCGCGCTATTGTCCCCAGAGGCGATACATCTCGAGGCTTGGAGGTCACCTCTAATTCCACTAAGATGAAGCTAGCTACGTTCTAGCTAAAGAGTGAATCCCAGGTATGACAAGACCCTTCCCAGACCTTATCTAAACTCTTGTCCTGAGGATCTCGCTGCACCCAATCCTGACTCGAACCACTGGCTTGACGCAGAACCGAGAAGTGAACCCTAACTTTCTATAACCGGTTTACTCGTTTAAACTCAGAAATTAAATTTTCTTTTAATTAGTTGGGAGTGATAAAAATTTTCACAACTTTTGTTTCAAATATTTTTACAAAATTTTTGGCAGCATAACGACTGCGTTCTGATAAACCAAAATTTACCTATCAAGAAATTTACGCTTCTATTAAAACCTCAATTCCTCCCAACTTCTTTATTCCTAAACTTGCAATAATCATTATCATATTTCCACCAACATGCCACATCAACACTCAATTATCAATTTATAAATACAAACTTACAAACTTAAGTAGAATATAACTAGGATGCATCATATATATGAAATGCATAGATATTTTATGTAAAATATACACTCAAAATCCAAATATATGTTTGCTCAATTACATATCCAATCTCATACATAAAGTTTTATATCATAGGTCGAATCGCCCACCTATATAGACAATTAAAATGATGGCGTCCCGTCAGTCCAAGGAGTAGCACACAATGGAATATAAATAGCTACAAATGAACAAACAAGTTAGTGCAAATTCAAGATATATATCACATACACTAACATGACAATTTATCCTTGTTTTATGATTCTTCAAAACCCCTATGTATATCCTTTAATTATTTTAACCATCACGCATTTAAAAAACTAACGCCAACATGAAGCTTACTAAGTCATCTCAACCAACACGCTACGAAATTTAATCAAGACATCGCACGAGGGCGCTAAAGCTTATCACTGAGCAACTACAATACGAAATTTATCGTGATCGCAATCAGAAGCAAACTCCGCAACCATGAGCCGGAATTTACTACATCGCCACGTAGTGACAAACTATACAAATAGACAACTACGTGCGGAATTGTCTGCATCGCAACGTAGCACTTATACTTTTTATGAAACTGAGCAACTATGGACAGAATTTTCTGCATCGTCACGTAGTGCTAATTTTTCTTTGTCAGGAGCTTACTACGACAATTTATCACACACATAACGCCAAATCTCTGGGCTGTTATATCTTAAGGAATATACATGGCTTTAAAACTACATTTACTTAGTGTCAAAAGCACAAATCTAACTCTTCAAGCTTTGAAACTTCTAAAACCTCTATTTTCAAATATTCGCTTTTAGATTACTTAACTACCATATTCATTACCAACATCAACCAATTACATGAAAGGAGCGATCTTAAGTGGCAAACCACTTACCTCGGGGCCGTCACTCCCCGTCGCTTCTCTACGAGGCCTCGTGGACGTCGTCCCGCCCGGTCACGCACACAATATTCCTCATCATTACTAGTGACAAAAAAAATTTCAATTCTCAACTATAAGGTCAAGAATCTCAATTAAGACCATTTTTCTCTATATATCCTCCTAAGGTGTTTCTACTCAACCGAGACTCTCTAATCCCGATTTTAATGTAAAAGTTTTAGCTTTTGACCCTTAGGGATTACCCCACGCGGTCCGTTTAATTGTTGAAGGCTTGGAATGAAAATTTATATTTTTATCAAACGATAGCCATAACAAAGAAAGGTGGCAAAGACGTCGGCCCGTCTTCGTTCTTCTTCCTACGGCCTACTCTATATCACCTCTAGTCACAATTTAAATTTCCTTTTACTCCACCATTTGAAGCCATGGTTCTAAGGTTTCTTCTCCAATTGTAATTACTCAATTTGGATCACCAAAACTCAAGTTATTGTATTTTATATCTAGATTAATAAATTGGAAGAACAGACCCGTACATAGCTCCACTTGGAAATATTTATAAGCACTTTAACTAAATCTTTTACTTGAACTCCTTCAGCTAACTTAACTCCCTAGAAGCATATTTTACCCAGAATTTTGAATCACTCAATTTGGATGAGTGAAGTCTACTTACACCAAAACACGACAACCATACCCAAAACAGAGCAAAATCAAGAGCTATGAGTTCACCTTCTGCCCATATTCGGGGTGCCTAGAGATACAATTTTCCCTTTGTCCCTTCTATGAATTTGTATCCCTATCTCTTATGGTTCTTTAAAAATTGGAATCAATTCATTTGGATGGTTCTAACGTAATTTATAGCCAAAACAAACACTGGGGTTTTACAGAAATTTTGACAAGAATTCCTTTAAAAACCCAACATTCTCCTTTGTTTTTTACAACCAATCCTCAAAACCGTAATACCTCAATAATCAACATGAAAGTCATTAAAAACCACTCCATAACACTTGTATTGCGGTTTGGAACCCATACAAAAAACCCTAGGTGAAAATCTTATGAATCTACCAAAAGGTCGATCAATTTCTTTCAACATCATATAATTACGATTCCACGCTTATTTTCCACCAATCAGGTTTTACCTCATAACCCCAACAAATTCAAAGGTTTATGTGATCTTGCACAAAATCTAGACCAAAGGAGCAAATCCAATCTCCATACCAAACCTTAACACCACTACCCATGATCTCCAAGGCAAACACATACCTGAATTTTGGTCTTCTCCTCTTCTTCCTCCTTCCTCTTCCTCGCTCTTCTTTCCCCTACCTCCCTCCTACGGCTGGGCTCTCTAACCAAATGAGACCAAAATATGATTTTGGTTTGTCTCATGGCTATTTATAGCATCAAAATTTCCAATTTGCAAGTCGGGTCCTTAGTTCTTTAATATTGAAATTTTAACTTGTTTTATTTCTATTATGGCCCATCTCTACTTGTTTTATGACTTACATGTCCTTTATGGTCAATTACAATTGTACCCTTGCACTAGCACCAAAATTCCGAGTTCCATATGTTATCATTTCCTAATTTTATCTCCAAAATATTACAATGGGACACTTAGTGCTCTTATACGCTCCTACAGCGTCATGTACTGTATACTCTTTCGGGACTGGGCGTTACAACTAATTTAGTCGTCAACCTTAAATTGATAATTTCAACGCCTACGAGATTCCAATTAATCTAATGCAGAGATTTATTTCACTCTCTAATCCATCTTTAACACTAAGAGGTTATGTGATCTAAAACTATAGGTTTACAATTTCTTCCTCCCTTTAAAAATTTTGTCTTAAAATTTAAATTGCGTATCTTATTCAAACAATCGAGGGTATCAAGTACGCATTCCGTGCTTCGGGCTCCCATGTAGCCTCTTCTGCCTTATGATTTCGCCATTGCACCTTCACTAGCGGAATCACTTTATTACGCAACACTTGATGTTCCTCGTAGGTCAAGTTTTCCTTCAACTGAATAGGTTGCTCCTTAAGAATATGTGAAGGGTCAGCTATATACTTACGTAGCATGGAGACGTGGAACACGTCATGGATGTCACAATCCTCGACTGCAGAGCCTCAATCGATAACCCACTTTACCCAATTGCTCATCTCACAAGGCCTATATATCACGGATCACCTTTCCACGCTCGAACCTCAAAATACCCTTCCATGGCGAGACTCGTAGGAATACTCGATCACCCATTTCCCAAAACTCCTCGATCTCATCTTCGATTGTCCTCATAGCTTTTCTCACATGTCGCTTGCTATCTTCAACCGCCCGTATCATATTTACTTTCACAGATCCTCGACAATCTCTAGCCACTTAATCTTCCCACTTCATCCCAACAGACCGGGTCCCACTTTCCCATACAATGCCTCATAGGTGCCATACCAATACTCGGGACTCGGAGCAACTATCGTCAGAGGCACCCCATCAATGCTAGGTAATTATCCCAAATTCTTCCCAGAACGCCATCACACAGCCTCAACATATCTTCGAGAGTCCTAATGAGCTCTCTCCGTGCCCATAGCACTGTAGTTTCCTAGCCATAATCGAGAAGTGAACCGAGGATATCCGTCCGACAATGGACACCGGTGCGCCATGGGCTCACACCCTCATCTACATACAATCGCGCATATCTTTCAGTGGAATAGTATTATTGCGAGCAATGAAGTGGACCGACTTCGCCAATTCATCCACAATAACCTGGGCCAGCACACGCCCACGCCGTGCCCCGGGAAGTCCTATCACGAATCCATCGTGATCCTTTCCCATTTCCACTGTGGAATGGATAAAGGCCGAGTAAACCCGCAGTGCTTCGCATGTTCAATCTTAATTACGGCTGCCAGGCACTTAGATACAATTCACATCTCTCTTCATACCTCTCCACCAAGAAAGCTGGGTCTTCACACCGATACATCTTAGTACCCGGATGCATCAGACATGTCGATGAGTGTGCCTCTTCCATGATTTCTTTCTTCAACTCTATCACATCTGGGACACATAATCTCTGGTCGAACACTACTGTCCCATTACCTCGTAAGGTGAAGTTACTCTGTTGTCCAACCTCTATTTTGCTTCTCAATTCATCAAATACGGGTCTCGAGCTTGTAAGTCTCTAACCCTGTCCACTAACACTAGCCGAACATGAAAAAGATGCTCAGAGTACCCGACACCGATTGCCTCTAAATCAACCCCAGACTTCACTCTACTAGCATTGTCAAGTATTCTTCTTTGCCGAGCCAGGGAACTAGAGGGTTTCCTAGCATCTGCCATTACATTTGCTCTCGCTCGAGTGGTATTCAATGGTGCGCCATAGTCTTTGATGAAGTTCATCCACCTCCTGTCTCATGTTCAAATCTTTTCGGTGGAGAATAGACACAAGAAGCCAGATCAAGAAAGATCCCGCAAGGTACTCCATGTAGGTAATGTCGCCATATTCTCAACGTGCGAACACTACAAATTCGCAACTCTAAATCGTGCATTGGATAGTTTACTCATGCCTTTAATCGCTTCACATAAGCAATTTCATCACGCCGCATCAACACACAACCTAAACTCATTGGAGCATCACAATATATACTGTGAACCTCACTTCTCGAGGGGATTATAAGTACTGGTGCAATATTCAGTCTTTACTTTAACTCATCGAAACTGTTTTGAAAGGCTTCTGACCAGATGAACTTCTCTTATTTTCTTGTTAACTTGGTCAGTGGAGTAGCTATCTTTGAGAACCCTTCACAACTCTCTCTCTATAGTAACCGCCTAAACCCAAGAAACTGATTTACTTATGTTCGGTGGTTTCCAATCTACAATACTATTTTGAGGGTCTAACAAATACCTCGCTGATATACCACATGTCCCAAGAATGCTAATGATCTAACCAAATTGGAACTCGATGAACTTCGTGACAGAAATGATGCTCTCAAGATTCAGAATACTATCCTCAGTGCTTTGCATGCTCTTCTTACTACTTGAATATACTCGTGATATCATCTGATGAAGATTAAGGACAAACTTTGTCTAAATAAGGTCCAAGACACAATTCATCAAATCCATAAAGGTCGCCGGAGCTTTGGGTAAGTACGAATGGCATCACCAAAAATTCATAATGCCCATATATCTAGTTCCTCAAGGCCGCCTCGTACATCTTCCCTACGCACCTTCAAATGATGATACACTCCGATCAGAACTGGTCTTCGAGAAGACTCCATTCTCGAGCTGGATAAAATAGATCATCGATTCTTGGCAATGGATACCGATTCTCGATAGTTACTTTGTCGAAGTCAGTTTTATAATCTATGCATAAACGGTTGCCTTGCATCTTTCTTCTTAACAAACAACACCGAGCTCCCTACTGGATGTACTGCCTTAACGAAGCCTTTATCGAATGTAATTCTTCCATTTTCATCTTCAATTCTTTATCTCTCGCTTGCACTGATACTGCTACATGAGACTCGCCCAGCTGTGTGCCAAATTTCAATCTCAAACTAACTTCTCCGTCCGACTCCAGAACCCCGGTATCCCTGAAATACATCAAAGAACTCATTCACCACAGGAACTTCTGCCAACTACATCTCACCTGCTTCGTATTCTATTGCATACACCACAAAATTTCCGACATGCTTTACTGAGCATCTGCTTACTTATATTACTACCGATTAAACTCAGAGAAAGTATCTTCTCTCTCCACAAAATATCACTCGTTCCTAGCCGACTAAACTATACCTCTTTCCTCGTAGCAACGACTCGTGAGTACGTGATGTTTGGGCCAACCAACCCATGCCCGTAATGATGTCAAAGTCATGAATATCGAGTACAATTAGATCACCCCTTGAACTCATGACTCGCTATATCACTTTACTTCCCCTCAGACTCTATCTCGCACAAGCCTAATCACCCGTGGGAAGTGACACTACCATACTACACTCCTACTTCGGCCCCATCTCTATCCCGACTCTCTCATAGAACTCTCGAGAAATAAAAGAAACGGGCTTTGATCCCCGAGTCCACCAATACAATTTGTTATCGCATCAACAAAGAAATGGTACTGTGACCACATCCTGGCAAGATCATCGTCGGGTCACCATATATACTATGGCAAAATGACTGAGGTCCACCCGTCAAGGTTTTTCGATGGCATACCAGCCTCGTCCTCTCGGGGGGGGGCATGCCTCACCTTCTCGCCACTAGCCGCTGGCGCACCAAGAACTCCTCCGGGCCAGCCCCAATCGGGTCCACGACCCCACCGGTCCGCCCCCGAGCCGTAGATATGGCCTCCGACGACTGACGTCACTACACTCTGGACACCACTCATGAAACGGCCTTTCGGGCCGCATCCGAAACACCCATCCCACCGGGCGCACTCACTGAATGCACTCCGCCACATCTACTCGCACACCAATATCAACTCGTCGGGCTCGACCCCGACGACCGAACAGAACCTCGAATGGCCCGGGGTCTCGATCACGCGACTCGTGACCATGCCGGGCCCCGACCACTCTGGGACATCTTACTAGCCTCCCCGATGGCTACCTACCAAGCTCCTTCCGACCGAATTGTGAGTTTGACTGTGGCGGTCCCGTGCACTCGCTATACCCCGTGGCCGCTCCCACCAACCGCCCATATCCGTATGTGATGCAAGATGTCACTATGGTCCTAATCATGGTTAAGACCTGCCATAAATCAAGTAATTCTCTTGTTCATTCTTCCTGAAGAAAGGAACTAGCGAATCAACTCTCAAAACTTCTCAGACTGGGACCGAGGAGCTCCCCGCCCAATCTATAAAACTCTTCAACTTCGCATCTTTATAGCTTTAGAAAAATCTCTCTCAGAATTCTCTCTCAACTCCGCCCATATGACACCCCCAGTGTGCTATCTCGATGCGCCCACCAACTCAAGCACATCTTTAAGTAGAAGGAAGAATCAGGAGACCCGCCTCCTCCGTACACCCCATCATCCGAAAATCTCGCTTTGCCTCTATCCAAGATAACGCCTTTGAAGTCTCCGCTACCATCATAATGCTTCGCGCCTAATTTACTGCCACTAATCGATATCCTGCACTCTCGCGGATGTCAAGGGCCGCGCTAGTATCCGTACTATCTATTCCATCCGCCCGAATAGTCCCTGGGTAGGCTCGTCACGACCGACCGTGATGACCGTGAGGTGTGCGTATCCTCCGGGCACGGATGCACTCCGCCAACCTCGCTTCTCTATTCCAGTGTGGGTGCTCGCGGCTCACGCCCCCAGACGACCGACAAGATAGCTAAATGTACTAGTACACTATATAGACAACAAATCAAAATTCAAGTTCAACCCACTAACTCAATATAACCCGCATGATAATTCCATGCACATTTAACTCACAATTTAATGCATATTCATAATATGTTGAATTCAAGTACTAACTTATGCTTTAGCTTATGAAATCAATGAAAACATAACTCTTGGAATCTAAAGAATGATGTGTACATTTAATAACTTCATGCCTTAAGCATAACTAGTACAATAATTTCCAGCGAAATAGTTCAAACTTCTTTCTCTTTAAAACTTTCTTCAACCGAACGAACCTCGCTCTCGATACCAACTCTGGCAAGACCCCTTCCCGCACTCCATCTAAACCTTGTCCGAGGATCTCGGCCGGCACTTCAATCCGACCGAACCGACCTCCGCCTGGATCGAAGAAACCGAGAAGTGAACCCTAACTCTCTATAACGGCTTACTCGCTTAAACTCGTAAATTAAATTTTCTTTAATTAGTCAGAGTGATAAAAATTTTCGCAACTTTTGTTTCAAATATTTTACAAAATTTTCTAGCAAAGATAATCTGCTTGCATTTTTATAAACCAAAATTTACCCGCCAAGAAATTTACACTTCTATTAAAACCTCAATTCCTCCCAACTTCTTTGGCTCCTTAACTCGCAATAATCATTATCATATTTCCACCAACATGCCATCAACACTCAATTCTCAATTTATAAATACAAACTTACAGACTTAAGTAGAATATATTCCATGCATCATATATATGAAATGCATGGATATTTACAAATATACAATTTCAAAATCCAAATATATGTCGCTCAATTACATATCCATCTCTTCATACATAAAGTTTTACATCATAGGTCAAAATCGCCCACCTATATAGACAACAAAATGATGACGCCCCGTCGTCTCGCGACAAGACACAATGGAATATAAATAGCTACAAATGAAAAATGCTAGTGCAAAAAGATATATATCATATACACACTAACATGACAATTTATCATTTGTTTTATGATTTCTATAAAACCCCTATGCATATCCTTTAATTATTTTAACCATCAGCGGCGCATTTAAAATTAACGCCAACGTGAAGCTTACTAAGTCATCTCAACCACTACGCTAGCTTAATTCTATCGCATCGCATGTGGCGCAAAGCTATCAATGAAAGCAACTAAAATACGGAATTTAATGTGATCGCAATCAGAGTGCTAAAACTTTGGGCAACTATGAGCGGAATTTACTGCATCGCCACGTAGTGCCAAACTATACAAATAGATAACTACGTGAGGAATTGTCTGCATCGCAATGTAGCACTTATAATTCTATGAAACTGAGCAACTACGGACGGAATTTTTTGCATCGTCGCGTAGTGCTAATTTTTCAATGAGCGACTACGATTTTAATTTATCAGGCCATCACATAACGCTAAATCTCATTATATCTTAAGGAATATATGTGTTTTAAAATACATTTACTTAGTGTCAAAAAGCACAAATCTAACTTGTTTTGAAACTTCTAAAAAACTTTCTTTTCATATATTTTCTTTTTTATATTACTTAACTACCATATTCATTACTACAACATCAACTAACACCATATGAAATTGGAAAGGATCTAAGTGGCGAACCACTTACCTCGCCGCCACTCCCCCGTCAAGCTTCCCACGAGGCCTCGTGGACGCCGCTCCCGCCCGCCACCTACACAATATTCTCATCATTACTAGTGATTGTAAAAAATTTCAATTTCAACTATAAGGTCAAGAATCTCAATTAAGACCATTTTTCACTATGGCATATCCCTCCTAACTTGTTTCTACTCAACCGAGACTCTAATCCCGATTTTTATGTAACATTTTTAGTTTTTGACCCTTAAGGATCACCACACTGGCTGCTTAATTGCTGAAGGCTTGGAACAAAAAATTATATTTTTACTCAAAACGGACAACCCATACGTAGCAGGTAGCATCGCCGAGGCTCCGCTTTCATTCGTTCCTACTGGGCTCACTTATATCACCTTCTAGTCACACGAAATTGCCTTTTTTTCTCTTACCATTTGAAGCCATGGTTCTAAGGTTCATTCCCACTAGAACCACCCAATTTGGATCACCAAAACTCCTATTGCATTTTATAATTCAGATTACTCAAATCGCGTAATATAACTGCACATAAATTCAATTCCTGTGAAATATTTCAGCACTCCTGTGGTTACACTGGCTTGAACTCCTCTTCCCCAACGATTCCCCCAGAAGTCTATTCTACCCATAATTTCCAATCACCCAATTCGTTCAAATACCCAATTTATGACCAAAACACTACAACCATATATCCAAAATAGAGCAAATCGTGAGCACGAGTCTACCTTTCAAATTATTATTCGGGATCCTGTGAGCTAATTTGCTCTCGTCCTTTATATAAATGTTTATACTCTATCTCGTATGGTTCTAAAAAATTAGAATCAATCTATTTGGATGATTCTAACTTAATTTATAGCCAAACAGAAAACAGGGTTTTATAGATATTTTGATAGCAATTCCTTTAAAAACCCAATATTCTCCTTTGTTTTTTACAACCAATCCTCAAAACCGTAATACCTCAATAATAAACAAGAAAGTCATTCAAAACCACTCCATAACACTTGTATTGGTAGTTTGGAACTCCTTGGCTTAAACCCTAGGTGAAAATCACTATGAATTCACCCCAGGTCCACTAATTCTTCTAAACATCATATAATTTGATGATTCCATGTTTATTTTCCACCAATTGGGGATTTACTCTCATAACCCCAACAAATTCAAAGGTTTATGTGATCTTTGCACAAAACCTAGACCAAAGGAACAACTAATCTCCATACCAAACCTTAAGAATTCAATTACCCATGATTCAATGAGCCATACTGAATTTTTTTGGTCTTCTCCTTCTTCTTCCTCCTCTTCCTCTTCCTTGCTCTTCTTTCCTCTATTCTCCTCCCTCCTACATTTTTGCCCTAACCAAATGAGACCAAAAATATGATTTTTGTTTGTCTCATGGCTATTTATAGCCTCAAAATTCTCCAATTTGCAAGTTGGTCCTTAGTTCTTTAATATTGAAAATTTAACTTGTTTTATTTCTATTATAGCCCATATCTACTTGTTTGATGACTTACATGTCCTTTATGATCAATTACAATTGTACCCTTGCACTAGCACCAAAATTCCGGGTTCCATAATTTATCATTTCCTAATTTCATCTCTAAAATATTACAATGGGACACTTAATGCTCTTATATGCTCCCTCATCGTATCTTTGTATACTCTCTCGGGACGAGCATGCAACTAATTTAGTCGTCAACCTTAAATTGATAATTCTCTAACGCCATGAGATTCAATTAATCTAATGTAGAGATTTATTTTACCTCTCTAATCCTTCTTTTAACACTAAGAGGTTATAGATCGAAACTAGGGGTTTACAAGGTATCGTGGGATTGAAGCCTCAAGATACTTAGAGGCCATGACATGGAAAGATTTATGTGGGATCTTCATGGAAAAGTATTTCCCGGCATCTGCTCGACATACAAAGGCTTGAGTGTTCTTGGAATTGAGACAAGGAACAATGACAGTGCTTGAGTACGCTGCTAAGTTCATAGAGTTATCCCGTTTTGCTGATGATTATGTGGCCACATATATGGCCAAGGTGAGAAAAAATGAGGATGGCTTAAAATTGTCTATCCAGGGTAAATTGTGGGACTTGTTCTACAAGAACTAGACGCGATGGTCAGGACTGCTATGTCCATTGAGAGGGAGGTAGATGATGCACAGAACATTCGAGATGAAGGTGTTGTTTAATATAAGAGGAAAAAGAGTCAACCTTCTTCTTCTGACTCGGGGAAGAAGCAGAAGACTTCTACTTCGCAAGGATTTCAGGGATAGAGCCATGGCCGTCAGGACCAAGGTAAGGTCAGGGCTCCGAGCCAGCTAGAGCTGATGACATGTTTATATTGCCATCAACCTAGACATATGAAATGGATTGGCCCTCAGAGGTAGGGAACTTAGGTTTATGGGACACCACAGTCCTAGTAATTAGTGGGACGTGCACAGACACGGTTGGGTTCTCCTTATCCCGGTATAGGCCGGAGGCGATGTCAGTCTCGGAGTCTTTGCACACGGGGCTAGAGAGGGTAGAGCATGAGTCGGAGTCGAGGGCGGGGCTTACGACCGGGGCTTTGAGTTTCTGGGGGCATGTCTACCATAACACCTGTTTGATATTGTGAATCGATAAGTGATTCGAGTGCTTTCTACTCTCTCATTTATGGATAAGAGTATTGTTTGATTCTGGTGCATCTCATTCTTTTATTGCTACATCCTGTGTGAAAAATTTGGGCTTAGAGGTTGAAACCTTGGAAAAGCCATTGCATGTGAGTTCTCCCTTAGGAACTAGGGTGAGGGTTGATTTTGACATGTCGTGGTTGTGAGTTAGAGATCTCAACGATTCTGCTCATGGTGGACCTTCATGTTATGGACATGTCGGGATTTGATGGCATCCACTCGAGGATGGGTGGTCGACGACCCCATGTCGTGTCGTGTCGGTCGCGATCATAGGAGAGTTACTACTACAGGCTAAGGATGGTATTAGGTATTTATGTTTTAGGAAGATAAGCATGATGCTTTACCTCAGTTTGTGTATGACTCTAGGTGGAACGGGCAATTGACGGGTTGGCTGGCAAACCTTACCCTAAAGGACGAGGTGAGACAAGAGTTGGGTCTACCTCGGGTAGTTTGAAAGTATAAGGATGTTTTTCCTAATGAATTATCGGGATTACCTCCTCATAGGGATGTAGACTTCTGTATCGAGTTACCTTGATACATCGCTTATTTCTATGATGCCACATAGAATGGCACCTTTGAGATTACAGAACTTAGGTCTATTACAAGACTTATTGGATAGAGGATTTATTAAACCGAGCACTTCACCTTGGGGTGCTCCAGTTATGTTTGCTAAGAAAAAGGACAATACCCTTCGACTGTGCATTGACTATCGACAGTTGAACAGGGTTACGATCAAGAATCGGTATCCTTTACCGCAGATTGATGATTTATTCAATCAACTAAGAGGGTATATAGATTACACTCGAATGAATCTCCATCTGGGTTATCATCGGTTGAGATTTGCAGGGAGGCATATATCCCCAAAGGCGAGAGTTTCGAGGCGTGTTATGGGGCATTTCATAGGAATGCCTTCGGTTGGCGAATGCTCCTACAGCATTCATGGGTGCCATGCATAGGGTATTCAACTATTTAGATCGGTTGTAGTAGTCTTTGTTGGCGAGATCCTAGTACACTCAGTTAGAAAGAGCATGAGGAATCGATTGAGGTTTGTTCTTGATTAGTACCCAAAAGTTCTATTTTGAGCCCTATATTAGATAGGTTTTGAGTGCTTTTTGCGCACTAATCATGTCAATAATGCCAATTGAAGTGTTCAGGTCTTCTTAGTATCACTTATGCCGTTTAGAGGTTATTTTTGGTTGTTTTGCAGGTTTTTGCATACCTTGGGAATTGAGTATCGAGATATGTGCTGAACCATGAAGATTGAACCCATTTATCAGCCTTCAAACATTTCAAAATTCAATGAAGGAATGAAGGCAAAGTGAGAAAAAAATGATGCGATACTTAGAGGATCTGATGTGCAACGGTGAAGAATATGCAAACCCGAGTATTGAATGCGAAAGGCCCATTTGGGGTTACAAAAGGCTGTAATCATAGCGAGAATTTCGCAATCTAGCAGTGAGAAATTTCGTTAGGCTTTCAAAGTACTAATCAGCGTGCCCTAAGCGAAATTATACATTTTCTTTATCTACAAAAAATTTCGCTAGACGCTAGCGAAATTTTATTTGAATGTGAAATTGAGTGCATAGCGGAAATTCTACGATTTATCTACGTACCCAATTTAGCTACCTGAAAATTTTAGCTACCCTAAGCGAATTGTTTTGCATAAGCGAGAAATCTCTGCCTTGTCATCTTTGTGTAATTAAATGCCAGACCTCATTTTGGTGTATTACTCTTTGTCCTTTGTTTTAGCCGATATATTAGGCTTTCTTGTAGTTTCACACATTGGTGGCCTATATAAACCCCATAGTTATTGTAACCCTAGCAACTTTAGACTGCCGGGTAATTTTGGCATTTTTCGGCCAAAGCCCGCCTTTCATTGGGGTTTTTGGTTTTCTCTCTTTTTCTCTCCCGCTTTCTCTCATTTTCCTAAACTGCAAAACAACCCTCTTGAGGATATTGACTTCCCGAAGTGCTGGGCTAAGCCTCTTATCTTTGAAGAGGAAGGTAGCTGAAAGCTTGGTTGTGGGGCGGTTGCGGGTTGTCCTCATGTGTTAAATGCTACGGAATCTTGTATTTATGGCTCCCGTCTTCTCAAACTAGGGTTGAATATCATTTTAATGTCATTACTTGGCCAATACTTACCATGCTTTGGGATACAGGTGCATACTTATTTGCTAAGATATAGTTGTTCTTTATGAATAGCCTTCTGAGCGAAATGATGATGTTGAATGTTAGGGTTTCAAGCGAAAAGGAAATTTGTAGATGCATGTTGCTTGGTGTGACTCAAATAAAGTGAGTTAGGGTTAGGTTTTGGTTCAAACAAGATGCGGTTATGGATTGAACTATAGGTTGCTTGTCATAATGCGAGGATAAAAGCAGGGACACTTGTTTATACATGTTATCAAGTTAGTGACCTAAATCTTCAAAGAATTTTTCACACTCTACTTTCAGTTTTACAATTGATCGCGGTTAAACGACTCACATTTTTGAAACAAATCAAAAATCGAATAAAGGAGTCTCACCATTTTACAGCAGTGCAAATCATTCCACCAGGATGAGAAACCCATCCCGAAGTGTTTTGACCCAGACCACCACTATGATCACATTAGCTTGACTCGGCAGTAGGAGAATATAGGAAACAAATTTGGTTGATTCGCTCGCCTATGCAGTGGCATGAATCAAAATGGCGCGTTGCGCGGATGGTGTAGCTACGAATGATAAGTTGAAGTGTGTGATCAACATCACGAAGTGAAGGTGACCCACTGGCCCTTTTTGAATCTCAGTTCTTTGTAGCGCAGAGTTTTATCACTTCAGATCTTTGCCTTCCATTTTTGTTTTCTTCTGATCGAGTTTATTTTTGCTAACCCTAATCTTTTTGCCAAGCTTTGTTGTGCTCTTTGTTGTCTCTAATTGTATAGCAGGGTGACATGCACCGCGTGGAAGGACGGGAGACATATCGGGTAGACTACGGAGAATCGGTACACAAAGTTGAAGAAGGCGTTGGTCGTGTACATAGTGACCATGGGGCACCTACGGGAACAACGAGTCGGCCGGCACTCCGGTGGCGAACCCGGCGGCTACGGATCCATGAGGGATCACATCCACCCTCCCCCAGAGTTAGTGCCCCTTCTGCGCAGCCACCTCATGCTGAAGATGTAGCAGTGAGGCCTTACTTGGTACCTATTTCCCACATATCATGGTATGGAAAATGAAAACCCATACCGCACGTAGAGTTTTGAGGGAGAGTTTGCACAACCTTTAGGAAGGTATGATGGGCGTGGTTGCCTTAAGCTGAAGCGTTTCCATTGACCCTAAGGGCCAGACGGGTGGCTTAACTCACTAAAGGCTAGAACCGTGTTGTTGTTTTTGTTCTTTGTTGTTGTTATTGTTATTGATGTTGTTGTTTGTTATTAGTGTATTAGGGTCTCAGGCGAGAGCTGCGAGGCGAGAATTCTTGAAAAATTCTTAGGTGCTCATAAGACCAACAATACGAAGAGACAAATTTACACCTTTGTAGCTCATGATGGTGAGGTTCTACAGTGTTAGGAGAGATTTATGTGGGGCCATCGGTGCATGCCCACCATGGGTTTTGATACGCCTGGATGTTAGTGAACCACTTCTATGGTGGTATGTCTCTCCTGCCATGGCTTGGATCTTGGAAACCATGTGGAGGAGACTTTCTAAGTAAGCATCTGACGAAGCCATGGATTTTTAAACTATGTGGCTGAAACTTCTAAGGGTTGGGTTAGGCGAACCTAAATTAGAAAAGATTGACAGGAGCCTCGATCAACCAAAGGGTGGGATGTGTACGCGTCGAAGAAATGGAAATGAAAGTGGGATTTCAACCAGCAGGAAGGTAGAAGGAGCTTGAAGGTAAACAACTCCATGAGGTGCATGCGGTATTTGAAAATCACGCGCAGTCAATTCACGCGATTTCCAATCCTGTACACCCGGAAACGGTGTCCTGGCTCCTTGATGAAGGATTTGATGTCGAAATCGCCCAAATCTTGTGGACAATACAAGCCTCAACAACCCACAACAACCCACTGCTCCATATGGTAATACCTCTGATTCGATTGTTGAGTCCACCCAACCTCTCACGGAAACCCACTCCCCCTGCTGTGCTTTTTAGGGTGCCAAACCACGGTTGGTTCTCGTCTCAACCACAACCACCACCATCCTCTTCTCCACGTAGAACAAATAATTTGAATTTGAGTAAGGGGTAGGCAACTTTGTTGAGGAGCAAAAAGGATCAATGTGCGTGGCCTGAAAAGGATTGATCCCAGAGAATACGTGAGCAAAGAGAATAGATGGGCTTAGGGAGTAATCTAAATCGAAAATTGATAACCTACGGTATTCAATCACCAAGATCAACAGTTCTTGGAGGTGCAAGAGGAAAGTTCCACTTCACAAACATTGCAAAATACAAGGTATGAGGGTGAGTCGTCCCGACAATTCGGGAATGGATGAAGTTAAGTATAATCATGCTGCTTGAATTGGGGAAAGAGGTGATCGACTAGCATCTTGGCTTTGTTGAAGAATCAGGCCCGAGGGGAGGAAAATTCTGCGATCGAGCATATTCTCTGAAGAACTCCAGTAATTACAGCATACCACCTCCATTTCCATAAGCACTTAGAGGTAAGAAGAAGGCACATCCAGGCGGTAGGTATCTTAGAGATCTAAGGCAGTTAAAGGTCGACATACCTCTTGGACATCATGAAACGAGTCCCACACAATAAGAGATTTTTGAAAGATCTTTGCACAATCAAGAAGGGATTGAGCAGAGTGAGAAGAAGGCAGCATTTCTAACTTCCGAAACAAGTGGGTTGCTATAATCCAAGCGAACCTTTGTCAAATACGAGGATCCGAGGATCTCCTTTGATTTCGAGTAAATATTGGTGGGACGCATGTTAGAGTAATTACTTGATTTGGAGCCGGTGTGAACCTGCTGCAGTGATACACGTGTACAGCGATTAGGTTTGGGTGAACTTAAACCTACCAACATCACACTATCATTGGTAGATCGGTGAAAATCCACTAAGGGGATAGTTGAGGATGTCTTAGTGAAAATGACGAATTCTCTTGCCAGGTAGATTTTGTAGTGCTTCATTCTTGAGCGATTGCAAAATGAGCCCAATCATGTGCCAATTATCCTAGGAAGACCATTTCTAGCCCTTTGCCAATGCAATCAATTCTTGAATGAGTCATGCAACTACGTTTGGAAACATGACCTTGGAGTTGAAAATATTCCATCCCGAACAACAAACACGGTACGCGGGGAAAATGAAAATCAAATGGCGATGAAGTTGGTTCAAATGGTGACATGCGGGAAAGCCGGGAATTGCAGGAATAGTCGGCCAAGGTGAGTAGAGTTTGGTATTCTTGCTCCAACACCCAGCGTAAGGCAATTGATCAATCCCGAATCGTGGTGGGGACGAATACGATGGGAAGTCGACACCATGGAGTCGGCTCGGAGCCAGCTGCTTGGGGTTGAGAGATTATTCTCCTTGACCCTCCTTGAGGTATTTTGTTGATATTGAGGCGGATTTGGTGTTTCCCCCAAAGCCGGAATTGCAGTTCAACAATTTTTTCTTTTTGTTTTAATTTAGTCAATTTTAATAATTTCGGTTATTTTTAGAAAGTTTCTTAACTTAGCAGTTTTCCATATTTAGTAACTTTGTAATTATAATAGAGTATCTTATATTAAAATTTTTAATCATAGTATCATATATTAATTTGTATTATAATAATTTGTATCTAATATTATATAATCAAATACTAAAAATTTGATTTTCTGGTTATGCAGGTTTAGCCAAATTCACTATATTAGCGAAATTAGAGGAAAAAGACCCTTCGGCTGCCCTTGAGGACTTATAAGATGAGGGGAGGGGGTTTTGGCTTTTCACACCTTTCATTTTCCCCTCTTTAGTCTCTTCCTGAGGCATCCCTGCCGTGGCCACTGCCTTTCTTTGCGCCGTAGCGAGCCGCCTCTGCGCCGGCCCGGTTACCACTGCGACTTAGCCACGCGCTTTGTGACCAGCGCGCAGGCAGAGCCGGTCGCTTTGCCTCAGTTGCCCGGTAGATCCGTTCGCGCCAGCTGTGGGGCAGTTGATGCGCCCTGCTTTGCCGCGACACCTATAGCATCTGCGGTACGTAGAGCCTTAGCCACACGCACGGTGCCGTTCTGTTCTGAGCCTTCGCGCTAGTTCGGTGGCCAGTTCCCTTGGCTCGGTAGCCTTTGTCCACGTGGTTCAGGTCTACTCGCAGGAGTCATTTGTTGAGCTATTACCGGGCACAGTGAGCCATGCCCCGGTGAGCCTGGTTGGGTACGCCTCGCGTGCGTGTGAGCTGGTCATCGGCGGTGAGCTCCCAGATACGCTGCGGTGCCACGGTTTTATTTTCATCGGCCGAAGACCGCTCTAGTGTCTTTTCGGTCCGCGGCTGTGGTTCGCACGAGGTGGGTCATGCCCGGCCAAGGGTCAGATTTAGTACACCGAGAGCGGAGGGAGCGGACCCGGTTCAGGCTGCGGAGCCGGCCCGATACCATCTCGATCTGAGAGGTCTGAGGAGCCTCGGGGATTTCGAAACGATACCGGACTGGGATGGGACCGGGCCCCTTCACGAGTGCCACAGCCTTGGATCTAAAATTTGGGACCTCCAAGCGGGCCGTACATCAGGCACCGGGTGAGTCATCACCTCCATCCCAGGCCTCGGCCGTCTCGACCACATCGGTGCGAGGCGGCGTCAGCCGCCTCGGTTGTCGCTACCTCCCGGGATCGGAGGCGGATTGTTTGTCGGGCACCCATTAGAACGTTGCACTACACTTGAGGGACTTCCATCAGGAGTCTTACTACGATGTCCCGGCATTGGCGGCTGATCCCAGGTTTAGAGACCGATGAGGTTGTTCAGCCTTTACTCTTTGCTACCCTTTGCCGACCCGAAGGCGTATTATTACCCGGGTGGTTTTGCGGTTCCTATCGTCGATGACATCGGGGAGTATACGAATAAACGGGCTCGAGTTCACCCGCAGGCGATCGCCTAGGAATTGCCGGCCCGGCGAACATCTCGCGATTAGGCACGCATATCTGGCGACGGTCGGATTCTGAGCTTGGGCCCACCAGCGCCAGCGGGAGATGGTTCGTATGCGGCGAGACATTGCAGTGGGCCGGTGCTCTTCGAGGCGACTCAGCCTCGGATCTGGCGATTGATCTCCTATTGGGGGACCCCGACTGTTCCGCTGCGTATGTCTGACGGAGGGGGCCATCTTGAAGGGTTTCTTTGCGGATCTCGAGGAGGATCTTGGTTTAGTCCCTCACAGCGGTGATGACCTCCTTGATGCATTTCGAAGAAAGGTCCACGGAAGAGCACGGTTCGGTGAGGAGTCTTAAATGCGTGTCAGAACTACTATGCTAGGTACTCGAGCACTTAGGTTTTCCGGAGGAGCCCCGGATTGAGAGGAGGATACGATGCCCTCTGGTCCTGTCGATGGAGCGAGCGATGGTCATGCCCGTATCTTTTCTCCTCTAGCAGCGGGACCAGGAGGAGGTACCGGAATCGGGTGAAGGGACTCCCACGGAGATGATATGCATGCCTCGGGCGGGGTACGGAGTCGGCTGCGTATGTCTCCTCAATGCTCACCATCACGATGCATGCGGTTGCGGCGATACTCCGAGCCCTTCATGCCACATCCACGTCATTCACGAGTGCGTTCATGCGGCCGCGAGAGAGATGGCGGTGTGATGGATGCGATATGTTCATTAGTAGCTACCCGAGCGACACGGATCGAGAGGGTGGGCGAGGCGAGAGGCCGCTCACAGAAGGCTGCTCGCTCCATTACTTGACAAATTATGACCCACTTGGGTCTTCCTCGTGCTCCTGTTTAGCGAGATGAGCTTTACTTGTGCAGCATCTTTGGAGCGTTTTGGCGGCCCGGCGGCGGCCTACGAGACCCACCACCACCACGGTGGTGGTGGAAGTTTTATTTTTTATGTTTTTGTATAGTTACCCACGGCTTTATCATTGCTACTAATTTTGATTAGGATTTATGTTAGCCGTAGTGACGATGATACTTTTATGTATGTTTAGTATTCATGTACTAACCATTTTGGCTATATCAAAAGCTATTCGGTTGTACTATACAGACTTTTGCATATCTTGTTTGTGCCTTTACAGGTGTGGCCATTGTTTTGTCTTGATTGAACAATTGAATTGCTTGATTGGACAATTGGTGCGCTTTTGTTGAAAAATTGAATCAATGCAGGTTACCTTACTGTTAGAACAAATTCCATGTTTGAAACAAATTTTGGTCAGTTGAAGTCCTAGCATGCTCAACTTGAAAATTTCTCCCTTAAAGCTATTTACACACTTTTGCAGTTGTATCAATAAATTTTGTGAATTTGTATACCTCCTCTCACTTTGCAAAGCCGGCCTTAGGTTTGTTGACAATCTAGGATAGGTTTGTGTTACCCATATATGAAGACCAATGTAGTCTTCCAAAAAGGAAAAGAAAAGAAAAAGCAAAAAGAAAAAGAAAAAGAAAAGAAGAAAAAGAAAAATAAAGTCGTGACACTTTGGCAGAAACAGAAACGCGGTCCAGGGTGTATGTGAAGCCTTTGAAGCTTAGATGCCCTAAGCCTTAATTGGTTGGGAGTCATCGATTTAGTGTTCGATTACATGGGTGGATAGGTAGGTTTACTTGGTGTAGGTGCTTGATTTTTAAAGTCATTGGTCGAGGTGGCTTTGTAGAGTTTGTGATGGGTGATCTGATGGCGAGATATACTAAACCTTAATTGGTTGGGAGTCATCGGTGGACCAGATTACGGACTTTGGTGAAGTCAGTTTAAGCATTGCACCCTACAATGTGTTGAATAAAGAAAAGAAAAGTGTAACTATCCTATTTAGGTTGTTATTGATTTAAAGGCCATGCCGGTAGCTAAGTTGGGGGGAGGGACAATTGTGCGATTTAGCCAGGCGCTCGATCTGGTTACATAAGAGGCTTAAGTGACTTTGTGAGGGTGGAAATTCAAGTTGAGAACCATGGATTCAATATTGACCTAAAAATTGTTCTTGTATGGTTTTGGCTCTTTCATATCGGTTTTCAAACGTGGTGTCAATTTTTCAGTTTAAAGGTAATGTTTATATTTGCATAAACCTTTTTGAATCATAAACTTTTTGAAAATCACTGCATGCATCTCCTTTTTGTTTTTGCATTTCTAAGGGACTAGCAACGTTTCGGTTGGGGGGTGTGATTAGTACCCAAAAAGTGCTATTTTGAGCCCTATATTAGATAGGTTTTGAGTGCTTTTTGCACTAATCATGTCGATAATAACAGTGAAGTGTTCAGGTCTTCTTAGTATCACTTATGCCGTTTAGAGGTTATTTTTGGTTGTTTTGCAGGTTTTTGCATACCTTGGGAATTGAATATTGAGATATGTGCTGAACCATGAAGATTGAACCCATTTATCAACCTTCAAACATTTCAAAATTTAATGAAGGAATGAAGGCAAAGTGAGGAAGAAGTGATATATTGAGAGGATGATGTGCGTAGTGAAGAATATGCAAACCCGGGAAATTTAAAGCTGTGAGTTGAAAATTTAGCAATCATAGCGAAAATTTCACAATCCTAAGCGAAGTGAAAAAGAACTAAGCTAGGCTTTCAAATTTCGCTAATCAGCATTGCCTAAGCGAGAGTATACATTTTCGACATCTCTAAAAAATTTAGCTAGCTAGCGAAATTGGCGATGCATAAGCGAAATTCTCTGATTCGCTATCTACGTGCAATTTAGCTACCTAAGCGAAAATTTTCCACCTGCTTGAAATTGTTTTGCATAGCGAAATCTCCTGCCTTGTCATCTTTGTGGAATTAATGCCAACCGACCTCATTTTGGTGTATTACCTCCTTGTCCCTTGTTTTAGCCAATATATTAGGCTTTCTTGTAGTTTCACACATTGGGTGGCCTATATAAACCCCCATAGTTATTGTAACCCTAAGCAACTTTGGAGCACACTTGGAGTAATTTTGGCATTTTTCAATAAAAGCCCGCAGCTTTCATTTAGGGTTTGGTTTTCTCTCTTCTCTCATGCTCTCTCATTTTCTGAGCTGCAAACAACCCTCTCGAGTGGATGACAACTCAAGAGATGCTTGGCTAAGCCTCTATCTTGAAGAGGAAGGTAGCTGGGCTTTGGTCATGGGGGCAAATAAGTAGTTGTCCTCATGTGTTAAATGCAACAGTAATCGTATTTATGGCTCCCATCTTCTCAAAACTAGGTTGAATATCATTTAATGTCATTACTTTGGTCAATACTACTCATGCTTTAGGATACAAGCATACTTATTGCTAGATGTATCATTGCTCTTTTAGACGGCCTTTACGAAATAACGAAATGATGTCAATGTTGTAGTTTCAAACTTTAAAAGGGGTCAGATGCATGTTACCCGTGGTCGACTAAATGAGTGATTCTGGGGTTAGGTTTCTTATAGTTAAACAAAGATCCGGTAATGGCTTGGACTATAGGTTGCTTATCATAATGCGAGGATAAAACCCGAGGACACTTGTTTGCCATATGTTATCAAGTTAGTGACCTAAATCTTCAAAGTTACCTTTTCACACTCTACTTTCAGTTTTTACAATTGATATGCAGTTAAACAACTCACACTATTTCTTTGAAAACAAATCCAAAAATCCAAATAAAAATCTCACCATTTTACACGATGTAAATCATTCCCGGGATGAAAACCCATCCCCGTGTTCGACCATGGGACCACTATGTCGCAGCAGGTCGACTACTTATAGAGGAATATAGGAAACAAATTTAGTTGATTCCGCTCACCCTACCGTGGCACGAATCAGTTCTTCAGGCCCTCAAAGAACATTAGTTGTAGCTAAGTTCAGTAAGTGCGAGTTTTGACTTATTGAGGTGAGATCCCTGGGTCATGGTATCCACTCGAGTGTCCTGGACCCAAAGAAGGTCGAGGCACATAATTTGGGAAATACCTAAGTCGCCGAGATACGCAATTCTTAGGATTGGAAGGGTATTACAGGAGGTTCATTGAGGACTTCTCCCGATTAGCTGTGCCTATGACGAAATTAACCTGGAAGGAGCTTAAGTTTGGGTAAAATGACTTGTGTGAAAGGGCATTCTAGGAATTGAAAATGAGGCTTACTTCAACTCCTATTCTGATAGTCCTGGATATAGGACAAGGGTACGCAGTGTACTATGATGCCTCCAAGGATGAACTAGGATGTGTTCTGATGCAGTCCGGGGAGGGTTGTGGCTTATGGTTCTCGGCAGTTAAAGAACCACGAGCAGAGTTACCCTACACACGTTATGGAGTTGGTAGCCATTGTATTTACCTTGAAGATATGGTGCCAGTGTCTATATGGTGAGCAATTCGATGTTTTTTCGGACAACAAAAAGTCTGAAATGCATCTTTATATAGCAAGACCTCAACATCAGGCAACACAGATGAATGGAGTGCCTAGAGGATTACGATTTCACTTTACACTACAACCCTGGTAAGACAAATGTGGTGGTCACGCACTCAAATCGTAAGTCACGGGGAATCTGCATAGTGGAACTTAAGAATGGCGATGATCGAGACCGTGGTACGGGCTCGAATCATGATACAAAGGATCGTGGACTGGGGGACTTTGGGGAGTTTGGTGGCTACGCCTTCCCTACTAAGCAGAGTGATTGAGGCCTAAGGGCAGGACACAGAGATCGCATCCATCAAGGACTGGGTACGATCAGGTACAAGTAACGAAGGTTGGACCATTCATACAGATGGTGGTCTTCGTATGTAGCAGATTGTTGTTCCTATGTTACGGATTTGAGAGAGTAGATCCTCGTGGAGTTCCATCAGTCCGCTTTGTCAGATACCTGCCGGGCGCAAAGATGTATCATGATATCTATCGCTAGTATTACTGAAGTGGAATGAAATAGAAAGTTAGGGACTTTGTTCGTCGTTGTCTTACGTGTCAACAGGTAAAGGCTAAACACTAGAGGTCTACGAGGCTACTCCAACCATTAGAGGTAGCGGAGTGGAATTAGGAGCACATCACAACGGATTTTGTGACTCACTTACCGGAGATATCGCGAGGGCATGACGCTGTAGGTGATCATGACTGGCTCACCGTATTAGCATACTTTCCGACAATGTATACGACCTTCACTCTGAGGCATTATTCATATTATATATATGAGAGATCGTCCTACATATAGAAGTGCAATTGGCCTTTATCATATCAAACTGATCCAAGGCTTACAAACAAGCTGGGGAGAGTTTCCAACGAGCCACTGGGACATAATTGGTGATTTAGGACCAAGCCATCCCGTATGACTGGCCATTCGAGAGGACCATCCAAACATTAGAGGACATGCTACACAAGATAGCTCTTGGATCTTAAGGGGCTGGGAAGAGCATTTACCCTTAGTGGAGTTCGCCTACAACAACAGTTACCAGGTGAGTTTACGGATGACACCCTATGAGGCATTATATGGGAGGCCATGTCGATCTCCGGTTTATTGGATGGAGGTGTTAGAGAAACACTATACTGGTCTGGATTTAGTGAGGGACACTTGTGAGAAGGTGGACTCAATACGGAAGCATCTTCTCAATGCTCAGAGCAGGTAGAAGAGCTACTACGCATCTACTCACAACCTCTAGAGTTTGAGGCCTGAGGATCATGCGTCTTCAAGGTGATGCTCTAAGAGGGAGTGGTCAAATCAAGAATGGGGAAACTATCACTGAGGTACATCGAGCCCTTCGAGGTACTCGAGAAGGTAGGTACAGTTGCTTATAGGTTGGCATTACCGCCGAGTTTATCAAGTGTTCATGCGGTATTCCATGTCTCCATACTCCAGAAGTACACTCTAGATTCGACTCATGTATTAGATTGGGGAAAGCTTGTTGTAGATGTAGATGAGACCTTTGAGGAGGGACCTATGCATATTATGGATAGCCGAGATTAGGTTTTTTGATGCAAGACCATGAGGCTAGTAGAGGTGTTGTGGCAGCACCAAGGAGTGGAGGCGGCAACATGGGAGTATGAGGACAAGATGCATACCACTTATCCTTTCTTATTCGGGGATGAAGGTACGTTGTTTAGTCATTTGATAATGAAAATGATTGTTGCATATGCATGTGATAGTATGTATATGTGTATGTGAATTTCGGTACGAAATTCTTGTAAGAGGGGAAGAATGTAAAACCCATGAAAATATTGAAAATTTTCTAGAAAAAAATAAAGGCAAAATAGTGATTTGTCGATAAATATAGCTAGGTTGAAACCTATAATTTTTCTAGATCTCGAATGATGAAATGGACCTTATCGTTAGGTTCGTCTCATGAAATTTTCTTGCCTAGGTGAATTTCGTTGAATTCCGAGATAATCAAGATTTCACATTTTTCAAGGCATCGGGTGTCGAGTGACACATGGAAGGCCATGTGAGTGACACATGGCAGGCCATGGGTGTGACACATGGCAGGCCATATGTAAGACACATGGCAAACCATGTGTCAACTTTGCATGAAATGTGGAATCGTGTATAAACGGGAGTTCACAACTAGCTTCAGAGAGAGCAAGAAAGGAAAGAGAGAAAGGAGGAAAGGAGAGAAAGGGAAAGGAGAAAAGAAAGAGAGAAAAGAAAGGAAAAGAAAGGAAAAGAATAGAAAGAGAAAGAGAAAGCGGAGTAAAGTCTGGAGATTCGACGATGGCCTACGCTTCAAGAGGTAGGGATTCTTCCTACTTTGGTTTATTTCTAAATTTTCGAGCTATTTGCTTGGCCGATTTTGAACCGTGTCAGACCATGTTAATGGCATGGGACGGGTTTGTAACCGGTTTAAAGGGCTGTTTCCAGAGCAAATTTGCGTTGAAAACTTGCATTTACGGGAGTTTCCAAAATGCTCCTACAACCCTTGGGTACACTCCATCAGGTGGATCGCTCAATAGTGTGGCCCCTTGTGTACTCCAACTTCTAAGATCATATCCTTCTCGCTTGAACTCCGATTCACATCGTCTGTAGACCCTATGAAAGCTTTCCTTGAGTCTAGAATCTAGCCATATTCTAGCCATAGGTATTTGGTGTCTAATAATAATTTGCAAAATTTTTATCATAAAACCAAGTGTACTAATTGCATGGCATGACATGCTTGTTTGATGAAATGTTGATATGTGTACTAATATATTGACATGTGATGAATTGTATGTGTAAACATGGCAATTACATGGCATGTTGTAGGCAATTTTGTGGACATGTTATGTCTTAATTTAGCCTAGAGGATAAAGTGCTTCATTACTTGACTAAGTAATGATTTGTATGTGATGTTGATATACGCCGGTGATACATCGAGATGAATGAGTTAAGACGTAGGATATTATATGCATGTTTGATATAATTCGCCTGTGATGCATGGTGATGTGCTGATAAAATTGTTTATATAGCATTCATCATATATGTGACATGGTACAAATAGGCAAACGGCATATCGCATTGCATATGCATGGTGACATCGCATTAA